>ML263067.1:0-72264 GCA_005239495.1 Nicotiana undulata
CTTTTCTCTTTCATGCTAGTCCTCTACTTCCACTTTAATTTATACCACGTAACTATCAAATTATATATAGGCACAAGCAGCTGCCAAGTCAGAATTTTTACTAAGGAGTGTCAAAATATTAAAAAGTAAACACAGGAAGAAGTCAAGGGAAGTCAACATAAAGTAATATATATACATATAATAAAAATTACCAACAATTTTCCGAACGAAGGTGGTTACGCGACTGGGCACCCTTTTGGATAAGGTGGCTCCGTTACTGGGCACAAGGTTGACTGGCTCCAGTTTAGAATAGAAAGTACTTAAAATGCTTGTGTCTAAGTGAATCAAACAATAAGTTACACTTTAGTTTCAAAATGGTTGGAGTAGATTATACAGATTCTCTAGTTCATTTTTCTCCATGAGGCTAATCTAATTTTAATGTGTAATAAATTCGCCTTTTGAGGTAAGCAAAGTGATTCCATAAAACTGAAGGCTTTCCAAATTGCACACTAATCCACAAACGGATATACAATCATCTTATTAGAATAAAAGGAACATTTGGAAAATTTATCATTTGCATTGTTTAGGGACAAATTTGGACCTTTGAACTTCAAAAAAAATAAAATATAAATTGTGTACCTTTGAGGAAATATTAACAATTCTGAATTCTAACTACCTAATTTATAGACATTCCCATATGCACGAAAACAAACGTTTAATTCTAGTTCCTAGCTCTGTCAATTTCTTTTCTTTTATTTCTCTAATTATGTAGGAAGTATTAAGTGAGAATATATATGTGAACTTCATTCAGACTTTATATTCTGATGTACACTGTTTAAGAATTTAAACGTTGTAGATTGTTTCTAGGTTGTTCATCACAGATATAGAGAGGAATGGGTTCAATCCCTAAGAATAGAGAAATCCTGCCAAGGCGACTGCCCTTAAACGGGTTATAATACACAATATGAATCTGAATTAGTCGAAGCAGTCAAATCAAAATAGTTGGAAATTGAGTTTTAATGATTGAAACACATGTAGCTTTTTGAGATGGTTATTGCAAGGTAATGACCATGGTCCTGCTAGTTGATTCTTCTACCGTGCCTGACACTTAATTCTAGCGGGATAGAATTTACTTTCTCGCGGGATATTTATTTATTTTGTGTATGCCCTAAATATTATAGAATCCTGACAGATCCTTATCAATAACTCTGAGACCAAGTCTATAAGGAAGTTTAGTCATAATTGAAGAATATTTTCCTTGATATACTTTCTTTATTTATTAGGGTTAGAATATATTTATTTTTCTTCAAAGTTCCATGTTTATCTCAATCTCTGCTGCTAACTGTGTGCTACATATCGTTAGCGTTTGACTTCTTGTGGGTTTATACACCTACATCGAGAGCATTAGGAGAACACGCAAGAAGCAATTCATGTGAACAAGAAAGATAAAAGTAAAGAATCAAGTTGAAGCAGTTGAGTCTATTTTAATTCTTTGAGTTTTGTCTAGGTGTAGCAGGTATTTTGATTTGTAACCTTATTTGCTTATTCACAAGCATTGTGCAAAGGAGGGACGTACATGCACCGAGTTGGTTCGATTTTATTAAAACTAAAATAAATCAACTATATTGTTTAATCAAAGAATTAGATTCTCTGCCAAAGCTATTTTAAGAAGTACTCGAGTTTCTGATAACCAAGAAAATATGTTAATAATTATAATCAGACTCGTAAATAGAAAGCAACAAGAATGCGTAAAAGTAAGTATATTTCAATAGTGGTTCGAACGTGTCCATACAAATTATATTTTATAACCATTTGCTTCACGGGGTCTTGTTCCCTATTTGCTCATTTCCAGTTTGATCGTCACTTTGAGTTATAGATCTCCCTGGAGAATGGTCCCTTGAACCTCGTAGGGATCCTTGAGGTGAAGGAACTGGAATTCCAATTGTCTGTTGGTTGTTCTCAATTGCGTTTGACATGATTCACGAAAAGTTGTTTGAGAAAAAACAAAGATTATCAAATTTCTGGTAACAGAACCAATTTGTTTAACCAAAGAATTAGATTCTCTGCCAAAGCTATTTGAATAAGTACTCAGGCTCTGATAACCAAGAAAATATGCTAATAACTATAATCAGACTCGTAAATAGAAAGCAACAAGAATGCGTAAAAGTAAGTATATTTCAATAGTGGTTCGAACGTGTCCATACAAGTTATATTTTCCTTTATTTTATAGGGAATTTCTTAATATAACGCATACCCTTCTTAATGATTGAGCATTAATGACTAATAATGTCATTAATGTAACGTTACAATGGTTAATCGTAACTCTTGCGTGAAGATTATGTAACCTTTGACTCATTGATTGAAGATCTTTGAATCTGCCCTTTATTCTGCCTTGATTCATTCTGACCGTGTCTCTTCAACTCCTCAACTAGATTGAGGTTCCCGTATCTAATTGCCTCGTGGGTATGCTGTTCCGTTCCTCTTTGTCTCGTACCTCTTTGTAAAGTCACGACCAGTTGTCATGTTTTCATTGCTCCACATGTATTCCCTTGTCATCTGAATTAGTACACGTGTGAAGCCTATTGTTACCAATACAGATAGTCCCCCCCCCCCCCCNTTTGCCGTCATATCACTCGTATAATCGCATCCGTCTCTAAATGTATACGTTGCTAGTCACTTCCATATAATGCTCGTGCCACATGGCATTCTCGGATTAGTTCTGCAATTATTCAGCGTCTTTTAGGGCTTATTGCGGTTGCATCAGTCACGAAGTGACAGTTTCAATTATGACTTTCACATCACTATTTTTTTCATTTTTGACGGTCGCCTCTGAGTATAAATACCCCTTTTCTTTCCTTTGCTTTCACGAAAAACTTCTAACTTTCTTTCATTATTTGTAAATTCTTCATTCTTGTAAACATGTCTTCCTCAAGCCAGCAACCCAAACTCTTTCTTCTGCTCCAATTCGGAGTAGGAGGGGCGGCAGACTTAGGAGTTTAAGTTCTACACCTTACAGGGGTTCTTCTTCTTCTCATACTACTCCACCGCCATCTTCTAGGTCTAGTATTTCTTTATCTTCTTCGAGGGATAGGGCTTCTAGATCTTCATCAAAGAGTAGGGAACACAATGAACCACTTCGTGAATCGAGAGTCGATGAGATTGTCCCTGTCGAATTTTCTTTTGTAAAGGATAGTGAGGCCATTAGTATGCAGTTTTCTTCCATGTCATCACATGATAGTGCTGACCTTTATCCTACCCAAATTACAGAGGGTTTAGTGTCACTCGTACGCAGAGATTGCCGTTGGAAATCTGATTTTCCAGTTGTAGTTCCTAATGATAATCAAAGAATAACCTCTTATAGAACTGGGTATTCTTTTGTATACACTTATCCCTTCACTTTAGGATTTAAGCCTCCCATAAACCCTGTCATCATAGAATTCTGTCGATTCTTCAATGTTTGTTTGGGACAGATCGGGGTTCTCGTTTGCAGGGCAGTTGCATGCCTTAGGTATTTGGCCAACTTAGTTTCCATTCCTTTTACTTTCCATCATCTTCTTCACCTCTATTCCCCGATGTTATTCCGCCAAGGAGTTTTTACTCTCGCGGCTAGGAGTAAAAGAGTTTTAGTTATACCAGATGATGACAAGGATAGAGGGTGGTATGCTCGGTATATTGTTGTCCCTACTGCAGGTTTAGTAGGTGAAGAAAATCTCCCCTTCCCTGAGAACTAGAACTTTGCACGTGAGTACAGTTTTGCTCACTTTCCTTCTTTGTTTTTGATAAATCATCAGTATCATGACTGTTTCTTTTTCTTTTGCAGCAACCATAGGAACCGTCGAGAATGTCTCCGATTTTCGTGATTGAGTAGAATTTTTTTTTTAATCGCTCCTATAGAAGAACGTTCTTGGAAATACCTCTCTTCGAGGTTTTGTTGGAAGGTGAAAACCCATGGTAAGGGCTTTTTTTACTTTCTTTCTTCCTCCTTTTGAGATTTTCTGATCCCTTTCTTTGTTAGGGTTTCCTACTCGTGGAATTTCCATTGCTGTTGTGTCCGCTTCAAAACTTTCCCTAGCTAAGGCCTAGGAAATCATTATTAGCTCATCTTCATAAAAAAGAAAGGCAAGTGGGTCTCGGACCTTGGAGGATGAAGAGGAACATGAGGAGGGTTCGCTGATTCATAGTCGCGAAGGAGGAGGGTCGTATCTGAGGATGAGTCTGTTCCCGTTGCTGATCCTCCCGTACTTGAATCAGAGCTTTCTGCTCCTGAAGATGCAACTCCCTCTCCTGTTAATGAATCAATTGATCAACTGTTCCAGCAAGGCTTTGGTACAGTTTCAGAAGAAGCGCCTCTTGCTATTTTCCCTCCGTCTGCTCTTGCAGAGCTTTCGTTTACTGCCCCCATTGATGTTTCTGCTTCTCAACCTATTCCATCTGTGGCTCCTTCATCCCCCTACTTCTGTGCCTTCTGTTATCAAAGTAGGTTCTTCCAGTAGGGGGGTGATGAAGCAAGTAATGGTAGAGGTTCCTGCGGGAGGCAGCTTCTTGAAGAAATCAAGCCAAGCAGATGTATGGTTAAAACCCCTAATAGGCCCGGTGGAGAAGTCTATGTTGGAGAGTCACAGATCCTTAACTTGGATGAGCGAGATTGTGCAATCGTCCCTGAAGGTAGACTTCAAACCATTCCTTCTTCTTTTCATATCCTTTACCGTATCTAACTTATCCTTTTATTCAGATAAATCTTGGAGCAGCGACTCAGAGCTATTGCAGCGGAACTGGCCATAGAGAAGGCATCATCAAATCAGGCAAGTAAGGATAAAAGCATCTTGGAGTCTTCCTTTGCGAAACAACTTTCTCATGCTACTGAAGAGATAAGGAGCCTGAAGGACTTTTTGGATCAAAAGGAGGCTTACACTGGTGAACTTGTGCGATCGTTTACTTAGACCCAAGAAGACCTCCGTGAATCTTCAGATAAGATTCAATTTCCGGAAAGATCCATAGCCCCTTTGGAGGCTTCTCATGATGCTTCCATGGCTGAGAGAGATGAGCTAAGAGCCGATATTGAACAATGGGAGAAAGACTATGAGGCTTTTGAGGACAAAGCAGCTGTTGATGTTAGTTGGGCTAATTTGAATGCCCGACGTGACACATTGACAGAAATGGGCCAAGAGAGTTTTGACTTGGAAGCTAAAATTTCCAAGACCAAAGAGACGATTGAGAAGTCTCGACAGAGTCAATTTCTCGTCTCCTGTAGTTGAGGTCCCTGATGAAGCTGTTGTTCAAGCCTCGCCATCTCAAGCCGCTCCTCCTGCCAACGAAGATAATCCCCCTATCTAGTGAAAGAGTTTATTGAACCCTGTCTTTTTTTTTCTTTTTCTTTGGAACAATTGGTGGTTTCCCCCAGTCCCATTAGGGGTAAAGTTTGGTTCTTGTAAGTCCCCAACTGACAACTTAGGGGCAACCTTTGTATAAACAAATATGGATTTAAACCAAGTTAGTACTTAGTTTTTTTCCATAATATTATTAATATTAGCATGACTTAGGATTTCTCGAGTTTCTATTTTACTCTTATGTTTTTGCATGCTTTTCGTTAGGGTTTTTGTTTTACCCCTTAGTTTTTAACTTTGCATTGAAAAATGCTTTGTTATTTCGTGATTTTTCGGAATAAGCACGATTTAAAAAAGAGGGCCCTTTTGTGGTCGACACTTAATGAAGAAGACGTCTCAACTTTATAATGGTGTAAATGTAAAAATGTGAGAGAGGAATTTCACATGTTTTGCTGAACAATGTTTTGAAGAAAGTCTTTGTATTATTTGAACTTTCGTAACATTTTACATGTGTTTGAGTATCGTCTATAACTCTTTTGTAACTATTTTTCTTACAACAGACTTGGAATAAATACGAGGGTATGAATTTGTACCCGTAACTGTTTTCATTTACAACAGTTTTTGAATAAATATAAGGGTATGAATTTTTACCTGTAATTGTTTTCATATACAAGAGTTTTAGAACAAATACTAGGGTATGCATTTTTACCCGTAACTGTTTTCATTTACAACAGTTTTTGAACAAATACAAGGGTATACATTTGACCTGTAACTAACATTCTGCCTTTAACCTAAACATTCGTTTAAATTCACGAATATGTTTTTTGTAGGTTTCTGAATCAGGCTTTGTGTTTTTGTCTTTGGTTATTTGATTTTGCTCATAACGCTTGACTTGTTGGGAAAAATGGATCTTTAGGCTTGAGCTTTGACTTTTTGATAGTCTTCTTTGCTTTCCATATTGTATAGTCCCCCAAGTGTTTGAGCTTTGAAGAATGAAATCTCGAGCACTTGACTATTCCTTTCTTGTGGTCCTTTTCCTAAAAAGGAAAAATATTTAGGACTGGAAGGTATATAGTTTAGAGATAACTGCTTAACCCTTTTAAGACGTCCATCAGAAAGTTGTGACCCTAGACCGGTAATTCAGTTACTTCCTCGTGTCTATGCAGGTCTAATATCATCATCTGGTGATGGGTTAGTTTTTTGCCTATCATCTAAACTGGTTAGTATAATTTTAACTGTACTAAAATGAAATCGAACGTAATGATATCGGACTGTGGGTATTCCTTTTCCTTAGAAGTAATACTTCTTCAAATGAACAACATTCCAACTTGTTGGTAAAATTCTGCCATCCATAGTCTCCAGCTCATAAGCGCCTTTTCCAGCAACGCCGCGGACTTTGTAGGGTCCTTCCCAATTTGGATTTAGTTTTCATGTACCAGCTTCCTTTGTTGATTGGAAGACCTTTTTAAGGACGAAGTCACCAATTTTGAAATATTTGGGGTGAGCGTTTCTGTTGTAATATCGCTCTATAATTTGTTTTGAGCTGCCATACGTATTAATGCAATTTCTCTCTTTTGCTCGAGTAAATACAGATTTGTTCTCAACTCGTCGTTGTTTGTTTCTTCTGTTGTTGTAGTGAATCTTGTGCTTGGTTCGCCAATTTCCACTGGTATTAAAGCTTCTGAACCATAAACAAGCACGAATGGAGTTTCTCCCGTGGCTGTTTTTGCAGTAGTTCTGTAAGCCCATACTACTGCCGGTATCTCTTCAGGCCAATTTCCCTTTGCTTTTTCCAAACGTTTCTTCAAATTGTTGACAATGATTTTGTTAGTTGACTTGGCTTGCCCATTAGCCACGGGGTGATGCGGTGACGAAGTGATTCATTTGATTTGCCAGCTTTGGAAGAATTCTGTGATTTGTGAGCCTATGAATTGTGGGCCATTGTCACATACGATTTCCTTTGGCACACCAAAACGGCATATGATATTTCTCCATATGAAGCTTTTCACTTCTTTTTCCCGCACATGTTTAAAAGCATCTGCCTCCACCCATTTTAAGAAATAATCTGTTAATACGAGTAAAAACCGTACCTTTCCTTTGGCTGGGGGAAGAGGTCCTACTATATCCATTCCCCATTTCATGAACGGCCAGGGTGACACAACCGGGTGGAGTAATTCTTCTGGTCGATGCATATTGTTAGCATATCGTTGGCATTTATCACATTTAGCCACGAAATTCTCAGCGTCTTCTTCCATTTTAGGCCAATAGTACTCTACTCTGATCAAGGTTTTGACTAAAGACCTTGCTCCTGCATGGTTTCCACAATGCCCTTCGTGTACTTCTTTCATTACGTGATTTGTTTCATTGGGTCCAAGGCACCTTGCTAGAGGACCTCCAAACATTTTGTGGTATAGAGTATCACGAACTAGGCAGTACCGTGCTGCTTTTCGGCGAAGTGCTTGAGCTTCTTTTTTATCTTCAGGCACGGTACCATTCTGCAAAAAATTTACAATTTTGTTTCTCCAATCATAGGTTAAATTATTAAATGTTACCTCATGTTTATCCTGGTCGATTGCTGAATGAAATAAGTGTATCACAGTAGCATTATCTTTATTCGTTACATCGGTAACTGCTGCAAGATTAGCCAATGCATCCGTTTTTGCATTTTCCTCTCTGGGTACTTGCATAATCTTCCATGACTAGAATTGTCTTGCTAGGTCTCGTGCCTTTTCCAGATATTGTTGCATTCGAGCCTCTCTAGCAGTATAAGTCCCCTGCATCTGGTTTACCACTAGTTGCGAGTCATTTTTGATCATGATCTGCTCGATTGCGAGTTCTCGTGCTAATTCAAGTTCTGCAATGACAACTTCGTACTCTGCTTCATTGTTAGTTATGGGATAACATTTAATAGCTTGTCTTATCTTTTCACCCGTAGGTGATATTAAAATAATTCCCAAACCGGATCCTTTTACATTAGAAGAGTCTTCAGTGAATAGGGTCCACATTCATGGATTAGCCCCATTGAAGATTTGCAAGTCTTTTTCTACTTCAGAGATTATGTTAATATT
Organism: Nicotiana undulata; assembly: GCA_005239495.1. Classification (NCBI taxonomy): domain Eukaryota; kingdom Viridiplantae; phylum Streptophyta; class Magnoliopsida; order Solanales; family Solanaceae; genus Nicotiana; species Nicotiana undulata. Next base: position 8,372 of record ML263067.1, read on the forward strand.
GAAATCAGCGACAAAATAAGCTAAAATCTGAGACTTTATTGTAGTCCTAGGCTGATAGATTATGTCATGTTTGCTTAATTATATTTCCTATTTAGCTAATCTCCCTGATAGTTCTTGTCTATGCAAAATATTTCTCAGTGGATATGAAGTTACGACAGTAATTGGGTGACATTGAAAGTACGGTCTTAGCTTTCTAGCTGCCATTATTAGAGCCAGGGCTAATTTTTCTACATGAGGATATCTAGTTTCAACATCTAATAAAGATTTACTCACGTAATAGATAGGATATTGTTTACCTTCGTCCTCTCTTACTATTACTGCACTTACAATAGTTTCTGCAACGACAAGATAAACATATAGCCTCTCCATTTCCTTTGGTTTAGACAGTAGCGCGGGATTTGATAGATAGGTCTTCAGATCTTTGAGAGCCTGTTGGCATTCTTCAGTCCATTTGAATTGATTCTGCTTTTTTAGAACTGAGAATAATTTAAAACTCCTCTCTGAAGACTTGGAGATGAATCTTCCTAAGGCTGCAATCCTACATGTTAATCTTTGAGCTTCTTTTTTGCTCATAAGTATATTAGGTATTTCTTCAAAAGCTTTAATTTGAGCAGGATTTACTTCAATGCTTCTATTTGATACGAGAAAACCCAAATATTTACCTGATTCGACGCCAAAGGCACATTTTTTTGGATTTAACTTCATGTTATACCTGCGGAGGATTTCGAAAGTAATTGAAAGATGTTGGAAGTGTTCTTATGCGTGTGCTGGTTTCACCAACATGTCATCAATGTACACCTCCATTGTTTTCCCCAGATGTTCCTGGAACATCTTGGTCACTAGCCTTTGATACGTGGCTTCAGTATTTTTCAGGCCAAAAGGCATGATTTTGTAACAATAAGTTCCCCTGTTCGTAATAAAGAAAGTTTTTTCCTCATCCGAGGGATCCATTTTTATCTGATTGTAACCAGAATACGCATCTAGAAAGCTCAATAATTCATGACCTCGCGTATTGAGCCGATTTTCAAGAGTTTCTATACCTCTTCATCGATCACTTGATTCTTGAATGGTCCCTTTTTTTTTTTCTTGACTGACACGACGGACATGTCTTCATTTAGTTTATGAGTCATCACTTCTGGGGGTTTACCTGTCATATCTGAATGGGACCAAGCAAAACAATCTGCGTTAGCTTTTAAGTATTCAAATAACTTACCTCTTCTGGTTGGGCTTAGCCTTGCGCTTATATGTACGTTTTTTCTCAGGCTCATGCTCGAACAGTGGAACAACTTCGAGTTCTTCAGTAGGTGTCTTGATATGTTCGCTCTCTTCTGGTTCCTGAATGACATCGGGTCTGGAATCCATGTCTGTATGTCTTGATGCAACATCTGTGGTGATTTGATTCACCTTCTCTTTATCGTTTTCTTTCGTGTTTGTTTGAGTTGTTTCTTCATCTTTTGATTCTTCCGCTACCTCTTTTTTGTTGGAATGTACCGCTGAGTTGATGTTCCTTGAGGTCTGTTGATCACCTCGAATCTGTTGAATTCCCCATTTGGAAGAGAATTTCATTACCTGATGTAGGGTAGATGGTACCGCTTCCTTATCATGGATTCATGGTCTCCCCATGATTACGTTGTAATCCATGTCAGTGTCAATGACTCGAAATTTTGTGTCTTTGATGATACCTTCTGCATAGGTACTAAGCTCGATTTCTCCTTTTGTTACGACAGTAGAGTTTTCGAACCCGGACAAGGAACGTGCTTTTGGAATTACACGGTTCCCCATTAGCATCTCTTGAACAACCCTCAACAAAATGATAATGACCGAGCTACCAGGATCAATTAACACTCTTTTCACGTTAGTGTCATGTATAAGTAGAGATATTACCAGTGCGTCGTTGTGTGGGGGTAATAATCCTTCAACATTTGTTTCATCGAATGATATATTGTCAGCCTCCAAAGTTTCACGAGTTTGCTTCCCGTGAGTGATTGTGAACTTGGTAATTCTTTTACAAATTATACCATTCACCTCTTGTCCTCCATGTATCACATTTACTGTTCTCTCTGGAGATGGCGGCTTTGGGGGCTCCTGCATGTTCTTCATATATGCATGTTTACCTTTTTCACTAAACAATTATGTTAGATATCCTTGTTTTAATAACTGTTCTACCTCACTTTGCAATAACCTGCAATCTGACATTCTGTGTCCATGATCATTATGGAATTCGCACCAGAAGTCTGGATTCCTTCTGCTTGGATTCGATCTCATTTCTTTGGGCCATCGAACTTTATCATTCATATTTCTTAATACTGTAATTAATTCAGAAGTACTTACATTGAAACTGTAGTCTCCAATTCTTCCATTACCTCTATTTCGTTCATCTCGATCCTTTTTAGATCTTGATGAGGATGAGCTCGTATCTCTATTTGACGGTTTGTAATCTTACCGTGTGTTTTCAAAGTGGGAACGAGTTTCTCGTCCCGAAGGTCCCATATATGGATCGTACCTATATTTACCAGTTCTCCTTTCTGGCTCGGAGCGTCTAGAACTGGTCATGTCTTCTGCTTTTGATTGTGCAATGGTATCTTTTTCTATTCGTAATTTGGTGTTGTACTTGTTATAGACATCGTTCCATGTCGTGGATGGGAAGTCTCTCAAGCTTTCATTGAGTCTTCTCGTAGCTTCTGAGCTTCTGTCATTTAAATTACTTGCAAATGCCATTGCTTCCCAGTTGTCAGGCACTCTTAGTAGCAACATTCTTTCACGTTGAAACCTGTCTACAAACTCACGGAGCAAATCCGTGTCTCCTTGTTTTATTTTGAACATGTCTTCTATTCTTTTTTCAACCTTTTGTGCACCGAAATGTGCTTTTATAAAGGAATCTGCAAGCTCAACAAAAGAGTCAATAGAATTTTCGGGCAAAAGAGAATACCATGTTAGCGCTCTTTTGGTGAGGCTCTCTCCAAACTTCTTGACCAGCACTGCTTCAATTTCTTGCTTAGTCAAGTCATTGCCTTTTACTCATGTAGTAAAAGCAGTGACATGATCACGTGGATCAGTTGTCCCGTCGTACTTTGGAATATCAGGCATTTTGAATTTCTTGGGAATAGGCAGGGGTGCTGCACTTAGCTTCAAAGGTTGTTAAGAATATCTATTGATAATAGGCTAGATTCATGTAGTTTAGCGTCTATTTATAGTCCAACTTCATTATGATTCATTGTCCTAGGAAGGTTAAATGATGTTAAAATGGCTCTAAATGTGGATCTTATGTTTCATAGGAGAAAGTTGAGGTTATGAGGACCTAGGATGGTGTTTGGAGAAAAACTAAAGCGAGAAAGACCCTTGGAGTTAAGAGCAGGTGAAAGAAGGAATAAGAAATGCGAAGGCAGAATGATACGTCATTAGCGCGGACATAGCGCGGCCGCGCTAGTCCAGGTGCACTTGGAAGATTGGAAGGCCATTAGCGCGGCCATAGTGCGCCCAGTAGCGCGACCGCACTAGCCCAACAGTCAGAAACAGAACACATGGCCTTTAGCGCACCCAGTAGTGCGCCTAGTAGCGTGCCCAGTAGTGCGGCCGCGCTAGTCCAGTTTCGCACGCGTTTTATTCAGGGGTAAATTTGGAAGCTTGGGGACAATTCCACTTAACCTATAAAAGATCCAGTTCGCCCAAAAGAAGATATATCAAGGTTTTAAGGTCTTGTTCAAGGAAAAAGAGAGGCAAGAGGCAAGGAGGACAATTGGGCATCAAATTTCATCTTTCTTCCTTGTGTTTTTCCCATTTATGATGAATTCTTTTGTTGTTATTATCAGCACAATTATGAGTAGCTAATTTATTTAGTCTAAGGTTTTGGTGGAACCTGTTGAAGGATGAACATCTTGTTATATTAACATAGTTTGCCTGGTTTAATCTGTATTTGTTCAACTAAGTTCTTGTTGTAGTTGATAGAAGGGCCCTCAATTAGCTGTGCCTATTTAGTATGTATCTCCTCGGGAGAAAGTGCATATTTAGGTAGTTGTTGAACAACATCACCCCCAAAGTATATGAGGGATCCATAACCGAGGGTTTAAAGGTGGGATTAGGGATAACGAAACCTTGGGTGCAATCTAAGTGAGCTTTAATAAAAGCTAGCTAGTGTAACTCGGGAGAGTGCGTCTAGTAAATTGTCGTAATTACTCAGGAGAGATTTACGGTAACAATAGTGCTGATGATTGATATAGATGATTAGGCAAAACTATATAAAACAATACAGGAAGGGATTCCATCAACAAGGAAAACCACAACCTTAGATCCTTCTCTTATTTGTGTACAACCCAATAACTGTTAGCTTTTAGTTTAATTAATTTTATTCAGTTATAGTTAGTAGAAACCTCAACCATTGTTGTTCATAATCTTTGGAAAGTTGATTATGAAGAATAAAGTGAGTCTGACACCGGTAATTGATAGGTTAATTCCCTGTGGGATTGACTCTGGGCTAAATACTCAGATTATATTTGCAACATCTGCTTAGTCCTTTTTATAAGGCATAGTTGGGTGTGATCAAATATTGGTGCCGTTGCCGAGGATTTGCTCGATTCGATAAGTGTGGGGTGTTGATAATAGGCTAGATTCATGTAGTTTAGCGTCTATTTATACTCCAACTTCATTATGCTTCACTGTCCTAGGAAGGTTAAATGATGTTAAAATGGCTCTAATTATGGATCTTATGTTTTGCATGAGCAAGTTGAGCTTATGAGGACCTAGGATGGTGTTTGGAGCTAAATTAAAGCGAGAAAGACCCTTGGAGTTAATAGCGGGTGAAATAAGGAAGAAGAAATATGAAGGCAGAATGATACGCCATTAGCGCGGCCATAGGCCGCGCTAGTCCAGGTGCACTAGGCAGATTAGAAGGACATTAGCGCGGCCATAGCGCGCCCAGTAGCGCGACCGCGCTAGCCCAGCAGTCAGAAATAGAAGACATGGCCTTTAGCGCGGCCGCTCTAGTCCATTTCCGCACGCGTTTTATTCAGGGGTAAAATTGGAAGCTTGGGGACAATTCCACTTAACCTATAAAAGGTCCAGTTCGCCCAAAAGAAGAGATATCAAGGTTTTAAGGTCTTGTTCAAGTAAAAGAGAGGCAAGAGGCAAGGAGGACAATTGGGCATCAAATTTCATCTTTCTTCCTTGTTTTTGTTCCATTTATGATGAATTCTCTTGTTGTTATTATCAGCACAAGTATGAGTAGCTAATTTATTTAGTCTAAGGTTTTGGTAGAACTTGTTGAAGGATGAACATCTTGTTATATTAATATAGTTTGCCTGAATTAATCTATATTTGTTCAACTAAGTTCTTGTTGTAGTTGATTGAAGGGCCCTCAATTAGCTGTGCCTATTTAGTATGTATCTACTCGGGAGAGAGTGCATATTTAGGTAGTTGTTAAACAACATCACTCCCAAAGTATAGGAGGGATCCATAACCAAGGGTTTAAAGGTGGGATTAGGGATAACGAAGCCTTGGATGCAATCTAAGTGAGCTATAATAAAACCTAGCTAGCGTAACTCGGGAGAGTGCGTCTAGTAAATTGTCGTAATTACTCGGAAGAGATTTACGGTGACAAGAGTGCTCATGATTGATAGAGACGATTAGGCAAAACTATATAAAACATAACAGGAAGGGATTCCATCAACAGGGGAAACCACAACCTTAGATCCTTCTCTTATTTGTGTACAACCCAATAATCGTTAGCTTTTAGTTTAATTAATTTTATTCAATTATAGTTAGTAGAAACCTCAACCATTGTTATTCATAATCTTTGGGAAGTTGATTACGAAGAATCAAGTGAGTCTGACACCGGTAATTGATAGGTTAATTCCCTATGGGATTCGACTCTGGGCTAAATACTCAAATTAAATTTGCAATGTCCGCTTAGTCCTTTTTATAAGGCATAGTTGGGCGTGATCAAATTTTGGCATCGTTACCTGGGAGTTAACGGTGTTATCAATTAAAGTTGGAAGAAATACAAAAAAATTCTTAGTGTAGTCAATTTTCTTCATTTTCAATCCATACATTGGAATTTTAACGTTTGTTAACTTGGTTGACAGGTGCATGCCTAGACACTCATCGAGAACTGGTGAAGTGTTTGAAGCCTTATCAGACCCCGAGAAAGTTTTCAAGGCCTTGAACCGGCCCAACCGGAAAATCAAACAACAACCATCAACTGAACAACTTGAACTAGACATGGTAGATCTGGTAAACAACAGGAACAACAATGGGGATAACGTAGTGGACCCAGCTGCGCAAGTAGTGGCGCCTCTTCTGCCAGAGACTCCTTTATATGACTGGGCACAACCCACGGAGAAGAATTTGGCCACGGTAATAGTAGTCCCACAGATACAGGCTGAATATTTTCAGATCACGAACAACATGTTGCACGTGTTGCAGAACAAGTGATTATTTTAGGGGTCATACATTGAGGATCGCCAACAACATTTGAAGAATTTCTTGTTGATTTGCAAAACGCAAAGGCAGCCGAACATAATTCAGGAAGCAATAAAGTTGTTGTTGTTTCCGTTCTCAGTGACAGGAGCAACCCAGACTTGGCTAAACTCACTCCCCATCAATTCCATCACTACATAGGAGGAGTTGGTCAAGCAGTTCGGGAACAAGTTCCATCCAACCAACAAAAAAGCTCAGCAGATTGATGAGATTTTGAGCTTAAGAAAAAAACCAACGGAGACATTGCAAGAAATATGGGAACGATTTAAAGGGATGTTGGTTATATTTCAGCACCACGGTATTCCAGAGCAGATGTTGGGTCACAGATTTTATATGGGTCTGGCAGATAGTGTGAAAGCAAATGTAGATGCTTCAGCTGGTGGAGCATTCTTGAGCAAATCAGGGAGAGAAAGCCAGATCCTACTTGAAAAAATGGTGCAGAATTCGGGGTGGACAACCACGAATGCACCCATCACTCCAGTAGTTCACTCCGTGGCCTTAGATCCATCCAACACTCTGGCTGAAAATATGGTCACCTTAATAAAATAGATGAGCATACTCACTAAAAAGGTGGATGAGTCAGGGCAGAAGCAGCAAATGCATATTGTGGATACAACCAATGGGGGCTTATGCACATCTTGCAATAGTCAGCCACTTGGTAATCAATGGAATGCTGAATGTGATCATCATCACTACCCTGAAAACATGAACTATGTGTCTAATTATGGGGGCCAGAGAAACGGTGGTCAGAATTGGGGCCAGCAAAATTAGCCATACAGGCCAGCTCAACCGCAGCACAACAATGGAAATATGGGAGCCATGCGACCTCACGGTAATGTGGAGCCTTACCAAAGGCCACAAGGATACAATAATAAGAATCACCAACAGGCTTATCACCCTTCTCAGTAACAACATGGGGGGAGACATGAAGACGTGTTTGGTAGACTCGAAGCAATGATGCAGCAGGTTATTGGTTCAACTGCGAAAATGAGTGAAAGAGTAGATGCACATGAGTCAGCCATAAAGAATATTGAAGTGCAAATGGTCCAGATCTCGATGTCTTTGAATAATCGTCCTCATGGGACATTGCCTGAAGACACTCAGGTAAATCCAAAGGATCAGGGCCCAAAGCAGCTGATGGCAGTGAGTCTACGCAATGGGAGAGACTTAGACTTGGAACAAGAAAGGGCTCGGAAAAGCAGACATGCCGAGACACTTGTACCAGTGCCCATTGGAATTGATGATTCAGCAAGACTGACTGAGGTGCCAGTGCAACCTGCCCAGGAAGAAACCAGCACACATATCGAGGCTGAGAAAGAAGCTGAGACAGCCCAGGAACCGGTAATAGAGGTAGTATCTGACAAAGAAAAAGCCCAAATCACTAGGAAGAAGAGACCTCCAGCACCATTCCCATAGAGGTTGGCCAAGTATCAACAAGATGAGCAGTACAAGAATGTCATGACCCAAATTGGAGGATCATGACTAGCACCCGGGCCATATTTGCCGAGCACCAACGTACATTTTATCTAATCTTCTTTATTATCTTTAAGGGATAACGAGATCAATATAAATAATAGATATGGATCATGAACATACATAATAGGGGTGGGCATAAAATTCAAAAAACCAAATTCCGAACCAAACTGAACCGAACCGAATTAATTTGGTATTTCGGGTTTCGGTTTTTTCAGTATTTCAGTTCGGTATACGGTATTGGGTTTTTGAAATTTTGTCCAAGCCCAAATTTATTTTTATTTTTAGCCCAATAACTTTAAGTCCACACCTCAAAAGTCCAAAACCCCTACTTTTTTAGAATAAAGTATGACTTTATAGTAAAGGCATAAAAGGAACTGTTACTTTTTACGTGTAAGTTGTAATACTTTTTTTTACACACAACAGACATGTTTATTTGAAACAACGGAAATGAAAACACACGATAACTCAAAATGGAGATTCATAGGGCTTCTGGTGGAACACAAAAAAAAACCAGGCTAGTTCAGAATTTGAACATCAGCATTACAAATTCGAACGAAACACAACTTGGACATCAAGTCCTTTATTCTGAAAAACATAAAAAAATGATGCAGACACTGACACTGACACTGACAGACATGAACATTGACAAAAACAACACGACCCTCAAGACACTACTCCTTTTCCTTGTTTTCTTCCTCCTTCCAGTAGCCCTTCAGAACGGACTTGGGAGATCCACAGAAAGGAGTCCTAGTGAACTTCTAGTAGACAATGGAACCACCCTTGCCAAATTCTTCTAGACTCCACTCAGCAAGAGAGTAGCTTTTCACATCAACAGAGCAAACACGCTCTAGAAGCTTGGTAGCAACATCAGCATGCAAATCTGATACTTAGGTGCAACATTTTCTCTTGTATTAGCCAATGGTATTATAAGATGCTTTCGTGCATTGACTCTGTGTTTAGTCAAATGCTAGTAAATAATACTAGTTGTATTGGTTTCAAAAGTTGAAACGTATTTTTTCAACCCGAAGAGCTACAGATTTGAATAGGCACAAGCCTTATAACATAGATTTGGTTTAAACCGAAATCGTACCGAACCAAAATAAGAAATACCGAACCGTACCGAAATATTTTGGTACGGTATTTGGATACACAATTGATAAACCGAATACCGAAATACCGAACCGAAATACCGAATGCCCACCCCTAATACATCACATGGGATGACAAGATTTCTAAGAAACTACATACTAGGTACGAGCTACAACACTGCCATGAAAGACTATACAACAAAAATTAGCCAACAAGGCATACAAAACTATACATAAGTCGACACCTGTCTATGAGCCTCTAAAGGAGAATAAGTAATGCAACATAGCCGGAACAGGGCCCCGACATACCCATAATATCTATTACAAAAATGCATACCAAGACCACGGCAAGTCCGGAGAAGGGATATCGCCTATAACCACTGAACTGGAAAGCCTATTGTAGTGGGGGAGTTGCGTCTACCTGTCTATCAAGATCTGCAGCATGATATGCAGTGTCCGCAAATAAAAAGGATGTCAGTACGAATAAAGAACTGAGTATGTAAGGCAGGAAAGCATAAGTAAGAACAGTAATGTAAACGGGGATAAAGAATATACAACCTGTAATCTGAGTACCTTTGAGGGATACATACATGAAATGTGTGATACATACATATAGAAGAAACTGTAGTCTCCAATTCTTCCATTACCTTTCGGAGTGACGTAAGGTCGATATTCTTCATACACATTATTAGGATTAACTCTTCATCAAGAATCTTACAAGAATCAGGAAGTACCAACAACATTGATAACATAAGAATAAGAGAAGAAACCTCAACATCAATTGTTCCATAAGAAGGAAAACAATGTAAGTACTGCTAGCTTCTAAGAGTAGAGTATCTTTGGAAGCTCGTTCATTGCATTATGTACAATCGGAATCATCCAAACAAAGGAAAGGGAGAGCCTCACATACCTTGTATATACTGTCCCAACCTCAAGCTATGCAAATTTCACAACTCCTTAATCTACAATAAGAGAAACGACACTATCGTTATCGTTTAAGCGTCATATCTATTATGTATCGACCACAACCTTTTTTACGATGAAACGGACAGAACCTACCCTATATATATGACTTCACACAAGTCAAACAACCACCAAACATCCCAAAAAACATCAATAATAATCATATTGAGCCTCCCAGAACAGTCCACACACAACCTAATCACTTTATACATAAGGCGACCACCGTAGTCGTGTCAAACGACCCGGAAATATTACAACGAACGACTAGCCCACAACCCTACATCTATATGGTATTTCTCCACACCCTTCCTCCTCCAAAACGCCACAAAATAGTATTAAAACACGCAGCCCAACAGCAACAAAAAACAGTCCACAAAATAGTCTGCCACAAGTCAAATAACTCGAACTCACGGCTTCCGATCACCGTCCCGTGAGTTCTAACTATTAGAAAACACATTTATCAACCTTTCTTGATATTTAAACACTTAAATACAGATATTAGACGTTTATTAACTATTATGTACCTTCCAAAACTCTAACTACAAAGAAAAAGGAGAGGTGGTATAATGACACTTACGTCGTAGGAATCGTTTTGATGTTATCACTTCTCGATTTCATGCCTGGGATGGTAATCTTCTTTGAAACCCTAGAAGAGCTTAGGGATATGTTTATGGGTGTTCTCTGGTCTTGTTATGCTGAAAAATAAAGAGAAAGCCGACCTAAGACTTTTATATATCAACTTTGGAAAAGTCAAAGAGGTGCTAGCTTGGCACTCTAGGATTGGTCCATCTTCCGACGCTTATATCGTTTTATCTCGATATCGTATGAATGAACGGTTAATAGAGTTGGAAACTTCATTCCAAGACCTTCAATTTGGTATATAATATGTCCCAATAATACCTAATATAACGCATGAAATGTATTGCTAAAAAAGCTCTAGTGATCCACCTATTTGTCACTTATGATGTATGCGCAGTCTCGCGAAACTGCAAATATCTCTCTACTCCTATGTCGTATCGATGAAAGATTTAATGGGTTGGAAACTAGACTCTTAGATATTCCATTTGGTAGGTATATCATCTCCTAATTCCAAGTATATTGGGATAAAATATCATCTACATTGTGTCCTAAGTTTCAACAAATTTATGAATGTAACTTGTGAAGCCCTTTACCAACTTTTGTTCCACAACTTGCTTGACTTCAAAACGTGGCACACGGTTGTCATACGACAAAAATAACTCATATAATTACCTCCTTATAATGTAATGAACCATAGTATCACCCTAAATTACATGTTATAACATTCCAAACTCGTCGACATTCGACGAAACTTATTTTCTTCAATTGGTTTAACTTCTAAGCTTTCCAACCCTCTTGGCACTTGTTATTCATGATCTTAAATATTTGTAACCTCCAAGGTAACATGATTAACTTACTTTATATTCTTCCAAAACTAATCTTATTTCTGAGCTTACATCAATTGACTTATGAAGTACTCTCATGTACGAAAACAAGGGGTGTAACATCATTCCCCCCTTTGGAACATTCGTCCTCGAATTTTGACTAATGCACTTACCTGTATCTTAAGCAATAACTCTTAAGAATACTTTAATATTGTCTTTGCCATCTAGAGCGTTTTTTGGTGAATAAATCCAAAGGCTAGGGCATCCCCCTCTTTAGGCCTCTTTCTCACTCCACAACTTGTGGTCTAAATTTTTCCAATCTCGTCACCGTTTCTACCTTCTTTTATGCAGCCCGTACGATTCTAACCTTGGATGTGCGCCAATGTGACTCTTATCTCCTTTTTTTCTTGTTAGCTTTTAACCAATCTTTAGGATTCACTTTGTGAACATATATAGTAATATGACAAGCTATCCTTTTGGCATCCATAGGTGTACTAAAGTTCTTTGATTGGTACTTTGTTGAACTTACGACTATTTCTATATCTTGCTTCATAGCCTCAGTCATCTATGCTTATGGATTTATCATAACTAGGTAGGTCATATTGTACCATAACTCTTACTTTGGTTAGTTATTATTGAGGCCTTCCACCCAACTCCAGGTTACTCTCTCACCGCTTATCCTATATGTATAAATCTAAGCTATTTAATGCTTTCTTATTACTATTCATCTTAATAATGACAACCTAATCTCATCTCATACTTTGTAACTTTCATCCATCTATTGTTGATTCACCTTAATGTTGTTCTATAACCTACCATTGATAACTTGAAAACTCTTATGTAATATATCATCACTAGGCCTCACGTCTCATCGGGGAATATCGGAAGTGAGTTTCCTTATCCACTTAGGGACGATACTATACTCCAATAAATGTATTTCATAGCATCCCAATGTGATTTATCCTATGGGGGTATTCTAATCCCGTGTAGTTCATGAAATAACTTATCACAATTACACCCTTACTTTACTACCAGGGTAGCATTCCATCTCTTCTAAATGCTCCTATTTTAAACTCCTTTGAGTTCACTCATGATATACTGAGCTTTTTATAACTTTATGGAGACCATAAGCTCTCTTGTTGTGATGGGTTTAATCTCGAGGAATCACATATTCTCGTCACCTTCTCACTCATATTTTCTTATCCTTACTCCTATCTAGCTAAAACCTTGTTGCTCTATCATACTTTTGCTTGCGACCTACGCACGTCTATTTATACTACTCGCAACCTTCATTTTAACATGCTAGCACTATAGATTTCCTTACATGCCTACTCAGTTGTCTTTAAATGTAAGCAATTTCTTTTCCTGGTCATTCTGCCACTTGCTGCATGGATACTTGGCTTATCTTAGTACCCACGAATACGGGAGTTCCCTGTAACTCATATGATCTCAATTATCAAATTTTGTTTTTTTTTCTTTTTCCCGTTCATTAGCCACGATAGGTGCCACTTTCCTGTGGAGTGCATACAACATTATAGTGAGACTGTTTTTACAAGACCATTTCTTCTTTAGGTCGATGCTTATGCTGAAGCTTGCCTCCTTATTTCTCAGCTAGTCTTTCGTTGCAGTGCTTAGGAAAGAACTTTTGACTCTTGTAAAGCTGAGACCTTATTACATTGTATATCCCACGGTATTTCTGATGTTTTTACTCACCTATCATTATCCTTAGTTACTTACCTCTATGCCCTTGTGCTCGTAGGGTTTCTTCTGAATTGAAATTTCAGTTGTCTCCATTGTGGCACTCTCTTTTATTTCCGCAACACTTCCATTCTACCTTCTACTACCCAACCTCCTGTCTGAATATTTCTCGAGGATTACGATTTCGTATCTAAGAGACTGGATTTCCTATGCTGGGTTTCACTACGTTTATCTTGCATGATTACTAATTTGCCTATATCCTCCTATCCAGCCATAACTAGGCTCTTCCTGAATCAACTACAGACTACCCGTTGGTCCACTCTCATATCTGTATTTTATGTAACACCTCTTAGGTTATGTCCTTTGTCTTAACCTACCTCTCGTACGGGATCCTTATGTATCAAGCGTTCATTCACACTTATTTATCAATATCATCGAGTGTGAAACCCTTATTGATTCTCCCCGGCATCATGCTTGCATAATGTTCTGGAGTCATATTATATATGTAGGATATGAATAAATGAAATCTCAATCCTTTCACCTTTTTTTACCGCATTCTTCCTTTACCATTCGATAATTACCTCTTCCTCTTCCGCATTTTGTTTTTCACATCTTCACTCACATATTACTCGCTTTGTGGTAACCCTTCTACACCAGGGATAATTGAATTTCTTACGCAAAAGGGTGACACCTGGTGTAACTGGCACATTTAGTCCCTTAAGCTTAACTTTGCTCATAGTGCTTGCTTTAGGGAAGCGTCTTTGTGAATTACCTTTAAAGGTTATTCTTCTATTGTTCATCCTATTATCGCCGGAACGCGATCTATGAAATTCTCACGATGCCGACTATTATCAAATCCTTCGGTCCCTAATTCATGTTTGATTTTTTTTTCTTGTTTACTATCCCATACTAATTTCTATTACTCGGGGGGGGGGGGGGTCTAACTTTTCCTTATGGTAACTTTGACTATAGCAACTAATTTCTCGAAATGAGAATATGACTTTAGGGCTTATACTTTTAATGTCTCAAGGCATGTCTCCTCTTATTTTTTTCCTTCACTTGACTATAGACTCTGTCATCCTGTCATATTTTGATTTACCGTTATCACTCATTTATCACATCTTACTCATAATGCTTCATTATCTCTCTTCCTATTCTCCTGCTAATATTTCTGTCTATCACCTTATTATGAAAACTTCAACAAAATGTTCTTTCACTTTTAGCTCCCCCTGCATCATCTCACTGGCTCTTCGGGATGCCTGACATTCTCCTTTTTTATTTGTTACTAGGGGCTGGAGTCATACTACAGTAAATATTTATCCCTTTTAGGATTCCACTGTCTATCTTCTGAAATTTCTCAACATCTACTATTCATATCTGACTGTTCTATTATAGAGCGCACCATTTGGATGTCTCGCAAGGAGATTTATTACCACGTTTATCCTTTGGAAATGTTATCTAATAATAATAATAATCCACCATTTTTGGGTTACTTTAACCCTAACTGGATCATGATATCCCGACCTTCTCTTTACTATATGTGTTGGCTCCCATGGAGCATAACTGATACGGGTGTGGCCAATTGTACATACCTCGTTTACAATTGAAGGTAATTCAAAATGCTTATATTTCTATTCTTGACTCGTAAATACTGACAATCTTCATTAACTGGGCACCTCGTACCCTTTTTCATCTTGCTTCTTTTTCTTGTTTAAACTTGTATCTATCTTCTGAATCTCTCATTGCCTTTCACCATATGGGTGGAAATATATTCTTTGCCTTAAGGCTCCTTATCAAGAGGCTACCTTACATTTACTCATCATAGGCATCATGAAAGATCGAGTTCCTCTGACTCAACTCTTTCACAGTCACATGCAATCTCATACCAACCGTCTTTCTAGATATATGCATCGCCGTATTATAAATAAGATAGAATTGAGGAAATTGAGTTCTTACGACTGAGCTCTACCACACGATCTAGAGTAAGAAGGAAGAGTAACTGTCCTAAATGCCCTGTAGCCTCTTGCTTATAAGTGTGGTGCACAACACACCCATAAACAAGACTCTACTAGACACGGCTCATAGAAAACCCCTAGGACAGACCTGATCTGATACCAAGTTTGTCACGACCCAAACTGGAGGATCATGACTAGCACCCGGGCCATATTTGCCGAGCACAAACGTACATTTTATCTAATATTATTTATTATCTTTAAGGGATAACGAGATCAATATAAATGGTAGATATGGATCATGAAAATACATAACATGGGATAACAAGATTGCTAAGAAACAACATACTAGGTACGAGCTACAACACTGCCATGAAAGACTATACAACAAAAATTAGCCAACAAGGCATACCAAACTATACATGAGTCGACACCTGTCTATGAGCCTCTAAAGGAGTAAAGTAATGCAACATAGCCGGAATAGGGCCCCGACATACCCATAATATCTATAACAAAAATGCATACCAAGACCACGGAAAGTTCGGAGAAAAGATCTCGCCTATAACCACTGAATTGGAAAGCCTATTGTGGTGGGGGAGTTGCGTCTACCTATCTATCAGGACCTGCAGCACGATATGCAGTGTCCACAAATAAAAAGGACATCAGTACGAATAAAGTACTAAGTATGTAAGGCAGGAAAGCATAAGTAAGAACAGTAATGTAAACGGGGATAAAGAATATACAACCTGTAACATCTGAGTACCTCTGAGGGATACTGACATGAAATGTGTGATACATACATATATATACATAAACCTTTATATTCTTCCAAAAATAATCTTATTTCTGAGCTTACATCAATTGACTTATGACGTACTCTCACGTACGACAACAAGGGGTGTAACAAAGAAATTCTTGGAGATGTTGAAACAAATACATGTAAATATTCCTTTGATTGATGCTTTGATGGAGATGCCTGGTTATGCAAAAATGATGAAGGACTTGATGTCCCGAAAATTCAACTTCCAAGACTTGGCCATAGTGACTCTTACTCATACCTATAGTGCCGTTGTGACCAGACCAATTGCTGAAATGTTATCTGATCCAGGGAGTTTCACAATTCCCTGTACTATTGGTAACTTTGCCTTTGCCAAGGCACTTTGTGATTTGGGGGCTATCATTAATCTTATGCCCCTAGCCATCTATAAGAGGTTGGGGATTGGTAGAGCTAGACCGACATCCACGTTGTTGCAGCTGGCAGACAGAACGGTGAAAAAGCCTTCAGGCATTCTTGATGACGTGCTGGGACATGTAGGGAAATTTGTATTCCCTGCAGATTTTGTTATTCTAGACTGTAGAGTGGATAAAGAGATTCCCATAATTTTGGGAAGGCCATTTTTTGCCACGGGGCGATCTCTCTTTGATTGTGAAACTGGGGAGCTCAAGATGAGGTTGAACGACGAGGAGATAACATTCAACGTGCAGAAATCCATGAGGCGACCGAGTGAATTCACCAATTGTTCTCTTGTTGATGTCGTGGATGTAATCCTAGAGGAGGATGATGAGTCCCTAACTACTGAGGATCCCCTTGCTACATGTCTTATGAATTTGGATGAGGTGAATGGGGAAGAATTGGAAGAATGGGTGTTGGCTCTTGAGGGAAGAGGCTTTTGGTAGAGATCACTTGAATTTGAGCCTCTACACTTAGAAAAGAGAGAGACTCTGCCATCCAAGCCGTCTGTAGAAGAACCGCCGAAGCTAGAATTGCAGCCACTGCCAGCCCACCTCAGGTACGCATTTCTTGGACCTAACTCCACATTACTTGTTATTATCTCATCCAGTTTGTTAGATGTGCAGGCACAACAGCTTTTACAATGACTCACAGAGTGTAAGACTGCCATTGGGTGGACCATGGCAGACATTAAGGGGATTAGCCCGACATATTGTATGCACAAAATTCTACTGGAAGAGGGGCACAAACCTTCCAGGGAACACCAAAGATGGTTGAACCCCAACATGAAGGAAGTGGTGAAAAAGGAAATTATTAAGTGGTTGGATGCGGGAATCATTTTCCCCATCTCTGACAGCAACTGAGTTAGCCCGGTGCAATGTTTTCCTAAAAAGGGTGGCATGACGGTTGTAAAAAATGACAACAATGAGTTAATATCTACAAGAACCGTCACAGGCTGGAGAATTTGCATGGACTATAGAAAATTAAATCTAGCCACCCGGAAAGACCACTTCCCACTTCCCTTCATTGATCAGATGCTTGACTGGCAGGGAAGTCTCACTTCTGTTTTCTGGATAGGTACTCGGGGTACAACCAAATCTCCATTGCTCCAGAAGATAGATAGGACCTCGTTCACATGTCCCTATGAGATTATTGCCTTCAGAAGGATGCCCTTTGGCCCATGTAATGCACCTGCAACATTCCAAAGGTGCATGATGGCCATATTCACTGACATGGTCGAGGATATAATGGAGGTGTTCATGGATGATTTCTTAGTGGTGGGAAACTCATTCAATGAGTGCCTAGAAAATCTGACCCGAGTGCTGAAGAGGTGTATGGAGACTAACCTTGTACTTAATTGGGAAAAGTGTCATTTCATGATACAAGAGGGTATAGTCTTAGGACACCTGGTATCTAGTAAGGGAATCGAGGTGGATCATGCTAAAGTTGATGTGATTGCAAAGCTTCACCTCCCACGTCAGTCAAAGCAATAAGGAGCTTCATCGGGCATGCCGGTTATTACCGGAGATTCATCAGAGACTTCTCCGAAATTGCCAACCCCCTGTGTAAGTTGCTAGAAAAAGATAACCCTTTTGTGTTTTCTGATGATTGCAGGGTTATATTTGAGGAGTTGAAGAAGAGGCTAGTCACAACACCCATAATTGTTGCCCCCGACTAGCAAAAACCATTCGAGCTCATGCGTGATGCCAGTGACTACGTAGTGGGGGCAGTTTTAGGAAAGCGGAAAGACAAGATAATGCACCTAATTTACTACGCAAGTAGGACGTTGAGTGGAGCCCAGCTGAACTACAAGTTCAGTTCATACCTGATCGTCTCTAAGGTAATTGTTTACCCCGATCATGCTGCTCTCAGGTACTTGATTGAAAAGAAGGAGTCCAAGCCATGCCTGATTCGTTGGGTGTTGCTACTGCAAGAATTTGACCTGGAGATCCGTGACCGTAAGGGCACGAAGAACAAGTCGTGGATCATCTGTCGCGACTTGAAGGAGCTAAAATGCAGTTGAGGCGGAGGATATCCTGGAAACCTTTCCAGACGAGCAACTACTCGCCACAAGCCTAGAAGAAGTGCCATGGTATGCAGACATTGCAAATTACCTGGCAAGTGGTATAGAACCCAATGAACTCTCATATGTGCAAAAGAAAAAGTTTTACCGTGACTGTCACATGTATTACTGTGATGAACCTTATCTGTTTAGAATTTGTATTGACAATATGATCCGGAGGTGCATCCCCGAGATAGAACAATCTTCTATTTTGCAGGCATGTCACGCATCAGCATATGGCGGGCATTTTGGAGGAGTCAGAACGACAACTAAAGTTCTAGAAGTCGGGTTCTACTGGACAACTGTGTTCAAGGATGCACATCAATGGGTGAATGGTTGTGATGAATGTCAGAGGACGGGGAACATTTTTCGTCGCCATGAGATGCCCATGAACCCAATTCAAGAGGTTGAGGTGTTCGATGTATGGGGGATAGACTTCATGGGTCCCTTCGTCAGCTCCTATGGCAATAAGTACATACTTGTTGATGTAGATTATGTGTCTAAATGGGTGGAAGCTGCAGAACTCCCCACCAATGATGCAAGGGTGGTGGAGGGGTTCTTGAAGAAGAATATATTCACCCGTTTTGGGATCCCAAGAGCCATCATCAGTGACAGAGGCACTCATTTCTGCAATCGTGCCTTCGAGAAATTGCTAGAAAAGTACGATGTGCGCCACAAGGTGGAAACCTCATATCACCCTCAGACCAATGGACAGGTTGAAGTGTCAAATAGTGAAATAAAGAGTGTGCTGACAAAAACTGTGAACGCCACAAGAACTGATTGGGCGAAAAGGCTGGATGATGCACTCTAGGCCTACAGAACTGCTTCCAAAACAATGATTGGTATGTCACCATACAAGTTGGTGTTCGTGAAAGCCTGTCACTTGCCGGTAGAACTGGAACATAGAGCTTGGTGGGAATTGAAACAGTAATATCTAGATCTTGAGGATGCAGGCACAAATAGAGTCACTGAACTGCATGAGCTAGATGAATTCAATTATCTTGCTTTCGAGAGCACGAGGTTGTATAAGGAAAGAATGCAGAGGTTGCACGATAAGAACATTGTGGAGCAAAACTTCAAACGCGGAGATATGGTATTGCTTTATAACTCAAGATTAAGGCTATTTCTGGGTAAACTCAAGTCCCGATGGTCTGGACCATTTCGTGTGGTCGAAATGCTTCCATTAGGTGCCATAGAGATTGCTTCAGCAAAGGACTCCCACACCTTCAGAGTTAGTAGGCATAGATTGAAACCGTATGTGGGCATGGATGAAAATAAGGAAGTGTATGTGATACATCTATCTGAACCTTAGAGGTCGAGAGAGCCTTAAATGCGCTTATCTACGTCGTGTCGCGACGTTAAATCAGGCGCTGCATGGGAGGCAACCCATTGACTTGTTGTAATTGTCGTGCCACGACGTTAACTAAGGCACTGGTTGGGAGGCAACCCAACGTGTAATGTTTTTAGTGTAGTGGATAAGTAGTTAAATTGTTGTAAGTACTAACATATGTAGGTGTGCTCGGGTGAGGGTGGAATCCAGCTACTCTAAAGGAAAAGAAAGAAAAAGCTCAATTTCGAGGTTTGGAGTAGCGGGGCCGCGCTAATCGCATATCTTTCTGCCTAGGAGTAGCGCGGGCGCGCTAGTGGCCGCGCTAAAGGGCCTCTTTTCTGCCTCGTCTCGACGCCACTAGCACGAGCGCGCTATTGACCGTGCTAGTGTCCGCGCATAATGCACTTTATTCTGTCTAGTAGCGTCGCTGGCAGGGTTGTAAGTATAAAAAAAATTATTTTTTTTCATATTTTTTTATTTTCTTATTCTGATTTTAATTCACCCTCCCCCCCCCCCTCCCGAAACCCTTCTCCTCTTCCTCCTTCACCTACTCTTCTTCTTATACAACTCTTCTTCTTCTAAACCTCTTCCCCTTCTAAAAAGCTTCCCCCCCCCCCCAAACCCAAGCAAGCACACGCATCTCTCTCTCCCTCCATCAAGGTGCTCTCACTTCTCCTTCATCCCAAGTTCTTTACTCACTCAAACCCCAACCCACTTCTCCACTTCTCACTCCCTTCTCACACCACAGGTATGTTTTCTCTTTGCCATTTTTTTTTATTTTAGTAGTTTTTCTTCTTGTTTGTTAGAAGTAATTGTAATGTCTACTTAGTGCATGTGGGCGGTGGTATGTGGGGAGTTGTATCTCTTGATTTAGTTGGGTGAAATTGGGAAACTTGTGGTGGTAATTGGGTTTCAACTTGATTAATTGGGAGCTCCGTTGAATGATGCCCACCAAGTGTTTGTTCAAATGCCCCAGTGAATGGCAATGATAATTGTGACCAATTGTAAAGGTGAAGTCTAAGTAACCACAGTTGGGTCACATTGTTTGTCTGAGCTAATGATGCCTTATTTTAGGTACAATGGCACCCCCCAGGAAGCATCAAGCCACCAGATCTTCATCCGGCAGCCAAGCGGGATCGTCGAGAGCACACGCGTCCACTGAACTCGGCTATATAATAGCAACAAGTTTTTATCCGCTAAGGCTCAGGACCGGTTTGCTGTGAAGTAATCGAAAATGGCAATACCAGAACGTGGCATAGATATAAACTCCCTCCAGCATGACTGTCCAAGGATGTATGATGAGCTGATGCGGCGCCGGTTGGATGTGTTTTTTAAGGAGCCCGACGATGCCAATGTGATGATAGTGAGAGAATTTTATGCAAACTGTCCAGAGCATAGGAATCATATGGTCACAGTAAGGAAGAAGCCGGTGAACGCCTCTGTGGAAGCAATTCGGAGGGCTTACCGACTACTAGGTCCTATAGAGGTGATGGAGGACACCTATGAGGCATTTGGTCGACGCTTTACTCAGTGGGACACGTTCATTCCAGCCATTTGTGCCCCTGGCAAGGAGGTTAAGTGGTATAAATACGGGAAGAAGTTTCACTCATCGGCACTCACTTTTTAAGCAAAGTGTTTGCTCTATCAGATTAATAACCGCCTAATCCTGTCCCACAACACATCGGAGGTAATGCCCCTTGGGCTTGTTTGAGTTAGTGCTTCATGACGCTCCGCAACTTTGAGTTGGCCAAGCTCATGCACGAGGAGATGTTTGTTCGATGTAAAGTTCAGAGGTATGGTTTCTTCTACCCCTCTCTTGTCACTAGATTGTGTCTTGCAGCTGGGGTATCGGGAAATTTAGCGGTAGATGGAAGAGTGTCGAAAGAGTACGCCTTTCTAGTAGATAAGGTTACCACTGGAAAGGACGCGGCAGAAGTCGGTGGTGCTGACGAGGAGGACGAGTTTGAGGAGGAGGAGGAAGAAGAGCAAGTATAAGTGGGAGAGTAAATGCCCGCTCAGGAGCATGTCACTGACGTAGCAGGCCCGTCTAGGGCCAGTCGGGGTCAGAGGATGGACTACATGGAGCAGGAGATGGCTGGTTTACGGACCTCTCTGGCTCACTTGGGGTCGAGAGTTGATGTGCTAGCCACCCAAATTGCTAAATCAGAAAAGAAAATCATGGGGTAGCTGCAAGCCCTGGGTCGTGCATGCCACCTGGACCCAGCGTCAGTCTCCGACCAGGATTGATCCTTCAGGGAAGTTGCCTTACCTCTCTTTGCTTTATTTTAATTGCCATGAGGACTTCATTTTAAGTGTGGGGTGGGGGAATGATTTCTTGTATATGTATATATGTAAAACGTAATTGTTAGTTGGTTTCCTTTATTTTCCTTGTGAGTTTTGTTTGCTTGTGTTTGTGTGGTTTTAAGTAGTAGTGTAATTATTTAAGTCGCCTTGTCTCGACGACGGACCCCTTTTGACGGGGTTATTGAGGGTCTAAGTTGACCATAAAAAAAATACAGAAAATATAGTGGACTCTTCCTGACGACGGATGCCTTAGGCAATTTTCTTTAGGGAAGTAAGTCTAAAGAAAATACCAAAAAGATTTTTTTAGGTAGTGTAGTAACTCCCCCTTGGTTTTTCTTTGGGCCGCGGTTCTTTTCCAAGGGTTTTGCTTGAACCGGGTGTAGTTAGTTTTTTGTTTATTTTGTTTTTTGTTTTTATTAGGTGTTATGGGAGATGAGCTGAAATAGGAAAATAATCCCTTAGCGTTGTTACACCTGAACACAATAGACACTAGAATGTGACGCTTAGGCTCAGTTGTTGATTCTTGTATAGTGCCTTAAATTTGTATGTTGTAACTGACTTAAATACTCAATGAGAGTGTCTTGATAAGCCAATATGAAGTGAGCCATGTGTCATATGTGTGTGAGGTGTATTGCATTGTATTCTATGCTCCGCATTTGATGCCTAGAACTTGCCTTGTGTGTTTGCAAAGTAAAATAGTAGCTTCGTTCACTCTTAGAAGTAATAAGCATTTCTTTGTTAAGATAGATATAAAGTATACCCACCTAATTGTAATCTATCATAGTTAACCTCGTTGAGCCTATAAGCTTGTTTCTTTGGCAACCACAGTACAAACCTTACCCAATTATTTGAACGGCCCATCTGTTTGAACCTTTTACCTCCCATGAGCACTTGAACTGTTATAGAATATGTAAAAGTAAAAGTGTGGGGTGGTGGTTTTATTTTTGAGTGGAATCAAGGAAATAGAAAGAAAGGTGCAAAGTTTTGGGGAAAAAAATGAAAGAATAAGCGCCACTTGAAAAAAAAAGAAAAAAAAGGAGAAAAGACAATAAATAAATGTAGTCCTTGATAAGTGGTGACTTGGTACAATTGCACCTAAAGGTGTTTGGGGTAGTATAAAGAGAAGTGCGGTGGAATGTCTGGCCTGGCATAAGTATGGTCTGAAAGCGAAAGTAATTGTATTAAAACGTTCTTAGGGAGGTTAGTCACTATATCTAAATATATCCTACCCGTCCCTTAGCCTACATTACAATCAAATGAAGTCCTAATTAATCTTAGACTGAATGAGGCGCGATTACTAGAGTAGTACACTACGGGAAAGCCTATGGTGAATCTTTGTGGCATATGAATGTTCTTTCTGAGAGTGAGTGAATTCTGTCTATTTGAGTTCCTAATTGTTCTTAATGTTATTATGTGTGGAACTACTCTCGTGTGTGATGTGAGGGAACTTGATTCATGATGGAAAGGTAAGTTTTGACCTCTGTATAGAGTATTTTGAAAAAGTATGAATATTGCACGACACGTGAGAGTCGACTCTTGAGTCATAGATGTTACATTGCTAGGTACAACTCTTGTGAAATGTTCTGGGTGTGACACGTTAGGGAAATGCTTAGTCAAAGGACCTTTGTAGAGTATGGTGGATTGCTTGAGGACTAGCAATGATTTAAGTGTGGGGTGTTGATAATAGGCTAGATTCATGTAGTTTAGCGTCTATTTATACTCCAACTTCATTATGCTTCACTGTCCTAGGAAGGTTAAATGATATTAAAATGGCTCTAATTGTGGATCTTATGTTTCGCAGGAGCAAGTTGAGCTTATGAGGACCTAGGATGGTGTTTAGAGCTAAATTAAAGCGAGAAAGACCCTTGGAGTTAAGAGCGGGTGAAAGAAGGAAGAAGAAATGCGAAGGCAGAATGATACGCCATTAGCGCGGCCATAGCGCGGCCGCGCTAGCCCAGGTACACTAGGCAGATTGGAAGGCCATTAGCGCGGCCATAGCGAGCCCAGTAGCGCAACCGCGCTAGCCCAACAGCCAGAAACAGAACACATGGCCTTTAGCGCGGCCGCGCTAGTCCAGATCCGCACGCGTTTTATTCAGGGGTAAAATTAGAAGCATTGGGACAATTCCACTTAACCTATAAAATGTCCAGTTCGCCCAAAAGAAGAGATATCAATGTTTTAAGGTCTTGTTCAAGTAAAAGAGAGGCAAGAGGCAAGGAGGACAATTGGGCATCAAATTTCATCTTTCTTAGGATATCTACTTCATAGAGATAATCATATTATTTGGACAAAGTTTTATATAGAGTAGGAGACATATTCATTTTTGCTAGGGAAGAGGATGATGGAAATGACTCAGACATATTTAGTAAATTGTTCCTCCCTCCGAAAGGATGGGCTGGCTCTGATACCACAGTATAAAGAACAGATCAAGAGACTCCAAGAAAGCAAACTATATCATAGATACGAAAGTTTTCCTACAAAAGGGCTGGCTATTGCCAAGCTGCACTAACAGTTAATTTGCTTATAGTCTCAAAAGTTTTTCTACCAAAGGGTTTGGCTTCAACAACCCATAAGGGACGGCTTGCCAAGCTACACAACTCAGAAAAATTTTGTACTACAATCAACCCAACTATTATAACTCAGAAAACTTTCGTACTACAACAAGCTAACTTTCTTAGAGTATTCTTACTCTATTCGCATACATGGACCGGCCTTTCCATCCATTCGAAAGAAAGAACAAGAGGGAAATTTAGAAAGAACTCATATATAATATATCACAAAGGATGCAAGATAGTTTACAAGATGATTGCAAGATGATCTTACAACTACTACAAGGCCTCCTTTATATAGGACTAAGAGGTTATTACAAGACAAACTTACATTAAACTAAACTTATTTTACATGGCAAACCTATCTACAAGTGGGTCCCTTTTATGTGAAGGACCTTAGGGAAAACAACTAAAAAGCTCTTGGAAACATGTGACAGGGGTGAAATATACGTGGTTTAGCATGTGAAGGGTTGTGGGAGCATGTGAAAGCATGTGAAAATAGTGTGTTTCATGTGACCAAGCATGTGGAGGCATGTGAAAGCATGTGAAAGTGGGACCCAACTGGTTTTGAAGCATGTGAAATTTTGTCTTGGCATGGGTAGATGATTTTTAGGGTTTTTTGGTAGGTAATGGAGGATTATGCTGGGATTAACAGGGATTTAGATAATTGTCTTCCATTTATCTTCTTGGTTTATCTTCTAGGCATCTTTTCAGAGATCTTGTGTAGTAACGCCTAGAACTTGACGGTTCTTTTTCGGCATGTTCCTGAATCTTTAGATTGTGGGATGTGATCCTCAACCTTAATCTGGATATGTCTTGAGTAATTTTTTTCCGGATGATTTCATACGGAGTTTGATATTCTTTTGCTGCTTCTCGGACTTTTTCCCAGTGAGGATGAGTGTTGGTATAATTCCAACTTGCCCAATCTTTTGGCCATATTTCTTTAGGGATGCATCTGTTTTGCTGGAAGATAATTCTTTGTGCTTCACTCTATTCTTCTTCCATGGATAAGATAGACACGGGAAATTTCCACCAGAATGACGCCTCTGCTTGTGCCTGGACGTTTCCATTAATTATCTTCACTGACCTATGAAACATGAATACCTTTGCATTGTAGGAATCGTTGAAACATTTTACCCAATATCTTCTAGGCTTGAACCATAATAGAAACACTTTAAGAGTTGGTTCAATGTTGTCAAAATCTTTGAAGACATTGCACTTGAATTCTATGANGTGGCAGAACGGATATTTTGGATTGACCCCATATGGCTTGAGAATTTATCCTCCATGTTGCCGGAAAACTTGAAGCTCATAATAAGGTCTTCTTTCCATAAGAATTGACGGATCAAAGGGATCCATGAGGTTGAACAACTCCGGTGGATGACCTGTTGGCTTCAATGAACTTGCTCCTGATACATTTGAGAACATGAAGATGTGATTGGTTAGGTTTTGCTTAGGCTTCAGCTTTGCCGAGGAAAATCTCTTTGAAAATTCTTCCGGTCGAGACAGAAAATCCGCGAGAATATTATCCTTTCCTTTCAAGTGTCTGACTTGGAACTTGTAGGGAGAGAACCATTGAGCCCATCTGAGAATTTGAGGATTGAGAAAGATTTTTGCATTTATGTGGATCATCTTTGGGAAGGCCTTCATATCCATCTCTATCAGAAATTATGTGTGAATCAAGAAAAAATTGAATTTCTTGATTCCATTTTTTACTGCAAGGATTTCTTTGAAGGTGGAGTGGTAATGTTGCTCGGCCTCTTTGAACTTTCCGCTGGCATATCCGTATATTTTTCTCTGGTCATCTTTTTCTTCAAATAGAACAGCTCTCCAATATTCATTGTTGGCATTAGTTTGCAGTATCTTCTTACCGTCGGAAGGGATGCATAGGGACTTGACATTTTTAGAAATCTCCTTTATTTCTCTGATTGCTTCATCTTGCTTCTTTCCCCATGATGGAGCATTTTTCTTGAGCATGTTTGTGAGTGGAGAAATATATGTAGAGATATTTGGGATGAAATCTCTCACATAATTTACTATGCCCAAGAACTGTTGGATCTGCTTTGTTGTGAGGTTGGTATCTGGAAACTTGAGTAGTTCTTGACATATATGTGGTCCTGGACTGTATGCACCTTGGATAAAATGCATTCCAAGAAAAGCAATCTCCTTTTGGGCAAGAACCATCTTTTTTGTTGAAAGCATGATCATGTATTGTGTTATCAATGCCTCAAACAGACGAAGGAAATTGACATGTTCCTCCAATGTATAACTGAATAGCAGGATGTCATCAATGTAAATCAAAGAGGTATGGAGGATGGGCTGGAATATTTTTATCATGGCTTTTTGGAACAAGGAGGGTGCAGTTTTCAATCCGAAGGGCATGACCTTCCATTGGAAGTGATGATCGGGGATGCAAAAATTCAGTTTTGGGTCTTTCTTCTTGGTGGATTCCCAATTTCCAAAATCCAGATTTTAAATCAAACTTGGAAAAATATTTGGCCTTGGCTAGGTGGAAGAAAAGAGTGAGTTTATTTGGGATAGTAAATTTATCATCTTGAAGGAAATGGCTAAGTGGCTGGTAGTTAATGACTAACCTGAGTTTTCCTCTTGTCTGCTCAGCTCTTTTGTTGACGTAGAATGCTTCGCATGCCCATTGTGAATCTGATGGCTCTATTAGATCAAATTCCAAAAGTTCTTCACATTCTTTCTTTGCAAGCTGGAGATGATCTGGATTCATGCCTGGATGACTTGCTTTTGTTTGATTGACGTTTTCATTTTTCTTGGAAGGGAGCTTAATAAAAACTTCTTAATTTTTCCATAACGGGCTTTTCTCTTTCTTCATGAAGTCTTTGCGGGATTCTGCACATGAATGCTCAATGAGATTTTTCTCAATCTCTTTGATTTGTTCATCATTGGTGATTTGGAATAGCCTTGGAATCTCATAATAAGTTTGAACTGCTTCTTGAAAGCTATCCTGTTAGCCTTGATCTGGAGTTGATCTCTGAGTTATCTGTAAATGTCGAACCCAACAATAAGATCTTTTCCTAGTACATCAGACCCTATCAGCTTGGTTCTGTACTTTAGTCCTGGAAAGAACTCAATTGTAACTGGATGCTTTGTGATGACAGTGGTAGTCGGAATTCCATTTGATGCAGTGTTGAAATCCTTAAAGTGCGGCATACATTGATCTTTCGGGAGAACAACAGGATTTATGAGTGAGGAAGCAACTCCAGTGTCGATGAAACCAATAACTCGAATTGGTCCATCTCATTTCGACGAATAGACTTTGAGTTCTACTTGAGGAACGACTGTGAGAGTGTTGATCTCCTCTCGGGCTTTGATCTCTGGTTCTGAAATTTGATAGTGATCATTGCCCTTATATTCATAGATATCCAGAGAGAATAGAGTTTCTTCACTAGGTTCATCATCCACAGAGAATATGGATTCAAGGTCCTCCTCTTTTTCGAGATGTATGCTAGTATAATGTTCAATTTCTTGAAAGAGTTTGACAGATCTTCTTGATTGGGGACAGTATTTTGCAAAATGTCCAATCTTGTGGCAAATAATTCATCTATTTTTGTTGTGACAATTTTCTGGCCTTCTACGTCTGAAATATTTTGTGCGTTTCTTTGACCTTGATTTTCCATCTGAAATTCTTGGCCATCTGAAACTCCTGAATCCTTTATGTCGTCTAGATGTTTTGCAGGAACATCCTGATCCAGTGATCAGATCAGATCGGTGACATGCTTTGTCAAGCGCTGGGTTGTGCTGGATAATTTGTTTTAGGGAGCGCTTCGTACAAGTATCCTCCAAAGCTACGGATATAGCTTTCCTGATGTAGCCGACTTGTGGGACTGTTATTGATTGAAACGTTTCTTCAATGATGGTCATAGTTCGGCTCGCCAACAGCTTTGTAAGGGAAGAGACAAATGCTTGTTTGAGGTTGATGCCAATTTCAAAGTATATCTTTGCCATTTTTTGAAAATGCCTGTCAATGTCATTTCTGTCGAATGAGACACACTTCATCTCGAAGAGTTGTCTTCGCATTTTCTCCTGTCTTTGGCCAGTAACTCTGCAGAAAACTTCATGTAGAATCTTGATGTTGAAGGCGAAATCCTGGGATGTAAGAAAAGTATTTTTGTCTTGAATCCCAAGTGCATTCCACCAATCTCTGAGGATTCCTGAGAACCGTGAAGTTAGTTCTGACAGGATGATATACTTTTCTCGTTCCACCAAATTTTTGGTCACCATCCAAGTATAGAAGTCTTGGATCCTTTGAGGCCATTTTGAAACTTTGACGTCGTCTAAGGTGAAAGTGTGGAATCCAGTTCCAACCGGTTTTGACGCCATGGGTTCCTGTGTTCTTCATGGGATTGGTTCACCCGTCATGCCTTCTTGATCCTCCTCTACTTCAGATATTTCTGGGTCTCTTGGTTGGCTCACAAATATCGGGGGATCATCTTCTTCGTAAGAGTTTTCTGTGGAATCATTGCTTGATTGAGAGTTATCTTCCATTGTATCATCGTCAGAGGAATTTAGAGATTCTGACCATGTAGTATCTCCTTCTGACATGTTTCTTTGCTGGGAAACATAGATGTCCGGAATCTTCTGATCAGAAATTATCAGATTTTCAGTGTTGGACCCTTTTGAACTTTCTCCTTGGTCTCTCCTTTTCATGGCTTTTTTTTTTTTTTTACTGCAAGAGCATCTTTTCTTTCCCAAACCATTTTTGCAATATCGAATCTAGGTTCTTCTTTTAAAGGTTGGGTGAAAGAGATAGAATTGTATGAGGTAGTAGGAAAAGTAGAAAAGGTGTTGTCCATTTTTGGTGGGGAATATGCTTGGGTTGACATGGGGTAGAAGGTAGGTTTTGAAGGGAAAAGTGGGGTTTTCTGTGACTCAAAGCGGTCATTTCTCAAAAGTTGGATTTTTTCCTTGAGTGAAATTTTTTGTTGTTGTTGGAAGAACTGGAAAAGTGAAGTTCCTGGCGAACAAATCTCATATTGTAAATTTGCCAATCTTAGCTCCAAGGCTTTGATTAGTCCTGCATGCTGAGATGATGTCTGCTCCACCTTTTTCTCAATTGTTCCACTTTGCTCATTAACTTGTTTTGTGCATGGGCAACATTTTTTATGGAGTTGCCAATATTGTTGAGCACTTTATTTTTGTAGATGGAATTTTCTGATTGCCAGTTCATTGTTGCCTCGATGTCACTTGTTGAGGGTTTTTCTCCAGAAGGTAATACTATGTTTTTCTTGGGGATTTTTGGAGCATGACTGATACCTTCCTTTTCAAAAGGTTGGAGTGGAGGAAAATCTTGGGTATGGTTGGAACTTGAAGGGATCATCATGAATATTTGTGAGTGTGTGGACTTTTGGATTGATGCAGTTTTAGGTTCATGTGGCATTTTGGATTCTGGGGTGATTTCACTATCTCCCCAACTTGGAGTGAATTTTTCTGGTAATTTTGGCCATTCTTGGGGTTTATAACTGACCAAAAGTTCATATTTACCTAGACGGCTTAATGAACCAATTGAAGGTTCTTTGTTTTCATATTTGGCTCGGAGCTGCTTTTCAGTAGTTTTCCCCTTTCTCTTGGATTTTTGCTTGGGCTCGTTGAGGCTAAATTTTTCCCAGTGACGCTGGTAGTGTTCATCATACTCCCCAATTGGATCTTCTGAACAATCTTGGCAGTCACAACCGAGATTCCAAGGGCAGTGTCCCGTAAAGGGGCATTTGAACCACCAAACTCTTCTGCCTTCTTTGTCCAAAATGTTGACACTAGTCATGTTCTTCCATGATGCTTTGAATATTCCAGAAGAATTCTCTGTCAGGGTCAGGCCATGTATCTCTTGTATCTTTGGGTTGGATCATTTGTCAAGAAAATATTGTTTTTTTAGGTTTTTTGAGATGGGAATGGTCAAAGCTTATGGAAACAGTTTTGTCATTTCTTTTGGTAAAAGTTGGCTCACCTGATTTTAGAGGTTCTTCTGGTTCCCTTAACCTTTCATAATTTGTGATCCAGGAATCAGGAAGAATTTTCACAAGCTCATCTCTGGAAATTTGTCTGGGAATTTGGGTGCACAAGGTATTTCCTTTGGTAGCATCAATATTCAAGAGTAAAGCATTTTCTCCTCTGGGAAGGCAAAGATCCATGGCATGATTTTGGACTCGCCACGCTATTTGGTGATGAAGAGTGGCTTGGATAGAATCTTTGGCTTGTGTGGCACCTTGAATTTGGACCTGGATTTTTAGGGCTTCGGTTAAGTGTGGGTCATAAAGGGACATATTGAAATTTGGAAAGATGGTTATGAAAACAGTCCCTGCATTCAAGGTAACTTCTGCAGTACCCAAATTTGCATATTGGTACTCCAAATATCTTGTGTCTAGAAGAGAAAGTCGAGCAACAATTTGTTGACCTTTTCTTCCAGATAAGTTAGAGCAATTCGGATAGCACCAAAATGGATATGGGTAAAACCATGGTCTCTCCACTGTCTGGGAAAATCATTTGGACTTTGGAGGGTAATAAACTATTCCTCTCGAGTGGCAAGAATAGGATGCTGGTCAAGTTTTGAGGCAGAAACATATTCCTTGATTCCTTTTGGTTTATTCTCTTGTTGTTATTATCAGCATAATTATGAGTAGCTAATTTATTTAGTCTAAGGTTTTTGTGGAACCTGTTGAAGGATGAACATCTTGTTATATAATATAGTTTGTCTGGTTTAATCTATATTTGTTCAACTAAGTTCTTGTTGTAGTTGATTGAAGGGCCCTCAATTAGCGGTGCCTATTTAGTATGTATCTACTCGGGAGAGAGTGCATATTTAGCTAGTTGTTGAACAACATCATTCCCAAAGTATAGGAGGGATCCATAACCGAGTGTTTAAAGGTGGGATTAGGGATAACGAAACCTTGGGTGCAATCTAAGTGAGCTATAATAAAAGCTAGCTAGCGTAACTCGGGAGAGTGTGTCTAGTAAATTGTCGTAATTACTCGGGAGAGATTATAGTAACAAGAGTGCTCATGATTGATAGATACGATTAGGCAAACTATATAAAATATAACAGGAAGGGATTCCATCAAGAGGGGAAACCACAACCTTAGATCCTTCTCTTATTTGTTTACAACCCAATAACCGTTAGCTTTTAGTTTAATTAATTTTATTCAGTTATAGTTAGTAGAAACCTCAACCATTGTTATTCATAATCTTTGGGAAGTTGATTACGAAGAATCAAGTGAGTCTGACACCGATAATTGATAGGTTAATTCCCTGTGGGATTCGACTCTAGGCTAAATACTCAGATTATATTTGCAACGTCCGCTTAGTCCTTTTTATAAGGCATAGTTGGGTGTGATGACAGGTGGTACTCCAGGAATTTTCTCGATTCAATCGTTTTGTTCCTTCACCTGTTTCTGCAGGGTTAGTAACAAAGATTGTAAATCTGAATTGTTAGACATACCTAGTCTTTCTTCAAGAGACTCATTCGGAGTGCCTCTACTTCCTGAGTTTGCTAATCCAAATTGTGGATTTTCCACAATTGTAGTGTTGTTTGGAGGAGGCGTAGGTGATACTGCTGGCAGCCCCCTCATAAAAGCTTGAAGAGCTTTATTCACATATTCACTAACCATTTGCTTCACGGGGTCTTGTTCCCTATTTTCTCATTTCCAGTTTGATCATCATTTTGAGTTATAGATCTCCCTGGATAATGGTCCCTTGAACCTCATGGGGATCCCTGAGGTGAAGGAACTGGAATTCCAATTGTCTGTTGGTTGTTCTCATTGGCGTTTGACATGATTCACGAAAAGTTGTTTGAGAAAAAGCAAAGATTATCAGATTTCCAGTAACAGAACCAATTTGTTTAACCAAAGAATTAGATTCTCTGCCAAAGCTATTTGAATAAGTACTCAGGCTTCTGATAACCAAGAAAATATGCTAATAACTATAATCAGACTCGTAAATAGAAAGTAACAAGAATGCGTAAAAGTAAGTATATTTCAATAGTGGTTCGAACGTGTCCATACAAGTTATATTTTACTTCCTTTTATAGGGAACTTCTTAATATAACGCCTACTCTTCTTAATGATTGAGCATTAATGACTAATAATGTCATTAATGTAACGTTACAATGGGTAATCATAATTGTTGCGTGAAGATTATGCAACGTTTGACTCATTAATTGAAGATCTTTGAATCTGTCATTTATTCTGCCTTGATTCATTCTGACCGTGTCTCTTCAACTCTTCAATTAGATTGAGGTTCCCGTATCTAATTGCCTCGTACCACTTTGTCTCGTACCTCTTTGTCCCGTACCTCTTTGTAAAGTCGCGACCAGTTGTCATGTTTTCATTGCTCCACATGTATTGCCTTGTCATCTGAATTAGTACACGTGTGAAACCTATTTTTACCAATACATATATAGGTTTGGATTGGTTCGTTTTGTCTCCGTTTTGTTACATGAATGTTATTTCAATATTACTTTGTTAAAGTTATAGATAAAGTTTGGATAAGGAAATATATATTTAGTAAAATTGAAAAAATTGACATACATATGATCTATTAAAATATTCTTATAGGAGAATTTTTTAAGTAACACATTGTAGTTATTTTCTTAGTCATCTAACAATAGTTTTTCTTTAATGTATGCTTTCAAGGTTAACCTAATGTAAAAATTAATATGATACCTAAACAATGATATGTTCTATTTAATTATAAATTATCGAAATGCCATTTAAAATATGAAAAAACAAATGTAAGAAATCTTAGACATATGGATATTGAACAACTGTCACGACCCAAATTTCTCTTTGTTGGGTATCGTGACGGCACCTAGTCTCTACTACTAGATAAACCTAAAACTTGCGGAGAAATAAAAGCAATTAGATAATAGAAATAGGAAAGAAGAAGAAGGCACATAATTCAGTCGCTCGACATATATAATTTCACTTCCCAAAATCAAGAATGTCACGACAGTCACAAGCTCTGTACTAAATGTAGCTCTATACAATAAAATAGTAGCAAATACATAGGTCCTCTATATCTATACTAGAGTAGAAGGGGACTCGTGGGATTCTGCGGACGCGACAGAATTACCTCGCGGTCTCCTGGTATCTACTAGAGTGACTCCTAGCCACGATACTGGGTGTTGGTACCTGGATCTGCACATGGAAAACATGCACAGGAAAGGGCATGAGTACTCCACAATCGGTACCCAGTAAGTGCCAAGCCTAACCCCAGTCAAGTAGTGACGAGGTCAGGTTAAGGCTCTACCGGGAGTTTATAGTAAAACAGTTTGAAATTTCACAGAGATATATAATAAACTAAAGCAAAAACAGTAGAAACAGTAAGCTGAAAGAAATAGTAAAAGGGAGCCCTCGGCTCAGCACAGCGTATCTTACAGTATTAGATATGCAATGCAGTACAGGGGGAAAGCTCCCTGAACATAGTCCGTAGTCCCAATTTAAATATGCAATGCAGTACATGGGGAAAGCTCCCGGAACCTAGTCCGTAGTCCCAATTTAAATATGCGATGCAATGAATACCGGATATAGTTTATTTGAACAGTTCAGGAAGCATCACAGGAAAATACGGATAAAAACCACCTAAACATGATGAAATTGGTAACAAATAGGAGAAACTCAAGTAAAACAGGTAGAGATGCTTATTCCTAATCTAAACTACACAGTTAGTACATGAAACAATGAAATAGGGATAAAATGATTTAAGTCATGGAAGGAAAAATGGAGTTTTAGCAACAATGGCCCGTGTACGCACTCGTCACCTCACTTACACGCGCCCAGATAACAAAATAGTATCAAAACAATCTAGGGGAAGTCCCCAACACAGATTAGGCAAGCCACTTACCTCGACTGCGCTACTCAGCTCAAAATCACGCTCTTCCCACGAGTATCCGACTCCGGGTGGCCCAAATCTATTCAATTCGATTTCATAAAGTAAATATCAACTCAAGGAACAAAAATAGCTAATAAGTTTGAAGCTAATACGCGAAATTTGGAAAATTGCCCAAAAAGTCCCCCGGGCCCACGTCTCGGAATCGGGTAAAAATTGTAAATTTCAGACACTCATTCACTCACGAGTCTAGTCATATAATAATTTCTCAAATCGGATGTCAAAATCCCAATCAAAACTCAAGAATTCGTCCTAGGAAGTTTATCCCAGTTTTCCCAATTTCTCCACCAAAATTTTGAATTTAAAGGCTATATTTAAGGGTGAAATCATGGAAACTAGTCTAAATCGGATAGAAATCACTTACCCAAGTTGTCCAGGTGCAAAACTCTTTAACAATCGCACTTCCCGAGCCTTTAAATTCAAAAATGTGAAAAATGGATTAAACCCTCGAAATTGGGTCTTTAAATGTCTGCCCAGTTATTTGTTCTATGCGATCGCGGACTTCCAGTCGCGATCGCGGAGAGTAATAAACTCACGCCTGAAATTTGCCTTACACGAACGCAGAGCTCCCCTCACGATCGTGAAACTTGACCATCACAGACCTATGCGATCGCGGTTGGCTTCACGCGACCGTGTAGAGTAACACCCAAACCCCTGCTGCCTAAACTCCTCTACACGAACGCGACTACACCCCCGCGAACGCAGTGCCTAATTTCCCCAAACACTGCAATCGTGGACCCCTTGGTGTGATTGCATATAACAAAATGTTGAGTGCCTCTACTTGTTCTACGCGATCGCGGTTACGCTCACGCGATCGCAGAGAAGGAAAAATCCGCTGCTGAGCACCAGAAAACCAGCAATGAGTTTAAGGCTAGAATTGCCCGTTTGAGCCCCCGAAACACACCCGAGGCCCCCGAGACCTTAACCAAACCTACGAACCAACCCTAATACCTTATTCAAACTTAGTCGAGCCTTCAAAACACATCTCATAACATCGAAATCATCAATTATGCACGGATTCAAGCCTAAGAACTTATGAAATTTCGAAAATCATCTGATGCAGAAACATGCCAAAACTCATCTGAATGACCTCAAATTATACACACATGTCATAACTGGCACTACGGACCTGTTGTCACCTCTGGAATTCCATTCCAAGCCCGATATCAAAGTTTCACCTATCGGCCGAAATCGCCGAAATTCCAACTTTCGCCAATTCTAGCCTAAGTCTACTACAGACCTCGAAAATATATTCCGAACACGCTCCTAACCCTGAAATCACCCAACAGAGCTAACAGAGTCGACATAATTCCATTCCGGATCCGTCTTCACACACTTCCAACTACGGACCGATTTCTAAAGCCTAAACTCACATATAAGGACTATGTGTCCAAAACCTCTCTGAATTTCAACACTCAACATTCCGACAAGTCCCAAAAGCAGAAATAGGCATGGGGATCGGGGCGCTATCTCTAAATGACCGATCGGGTCGTTACATTCTCCCACTCTTAAGAAAATCGTTCGTCCTCGAACGAGTATAGAGACATACTTGAAGCTGTGAAAAGATGAGGGTACTACCTGCGCATATCCTGCTCGGTCTCCCAAGTCGCCTCCTCGACCGGATAACCCCTCCACTGCACCTTCACTGATGCGATATCCTATTACCTGAGCTTTTTGACCCGCCTATCCAATATAGCTACAGGTTCCTCAACATATGATAGATCCTTGTCCAACTGGACTGAACTGAAATCCAAAACATGAGTCGGGTCACCGTGATACTTCCGGAGCATAGAGACGTGGAATACCGGGTGAACACATGCTAGGCTGGGAGGCAAGGCCAACTCATAAGCAACTTACCCAACCCGCTGCAATAACTGAAAAGGTCCAATAAATCTCGGACTCAGCTTACCCTTATTCCCGAATCTCATGACGCCCTTCATAGTGATACTCGAAGCAATACCCTATCACCAATCATAAATGCCAAATCACGAACCTTCCGGTCCGCATAGATCTTTTGCCTGGACTGAGCTATGTGAAGCCTCTCCTGAATCACCTTCACCTTGTCCAGGGCATCCTAGACCAAATCTGTACCCAACAATGGGGCCTCGCCCGGCTCAAACCATCCCACCGGTGACTTGCACCGCCTACCATACAGAGCCTCATACGGCGCCATCTGAATGTTGGGCTGGTAGTTATTATTATGAGAAAACTCTACAAGTGGCAAGTATCGGTCCCATGACCCTCCAAAGTCCATCACACAGGCACAGAGCATATCCTTAAGAATCTAAATCGTGCGCTCGGATTTGCCATCCGTCTGAGGGTGAAAGGTTGTACTCAACTCCACCTTGGTGCCTAGCTCCTGTTGAACGACTCTACAGAACTGTTAAGTGAACTGTGTACCTTTGTCTGAAATGATAGACACTGGAATACCGTGGAGTCGGAAAATCTCCCTGATATAAATCTCAGCCAAGCTCTCTGAGGAATATGTGGTCAACACTGGACTGAAATGGGATGAGGTCAGCCGATCCACAATCACCCAAATAGAATCATACTTCATCAAAGCCCGAGGAAGTCCAACCACAAAGTCCATGGTGATGGATCCCACTTCCACTCTGGAAGCTCAATCTGCTGAAGTAAGCCTCCCGGTCTCTGATGCTCACATTTAACTTGCTGACAATTGAGACACTTGGATACAAACTCCACTATATCCTTTTTCATCTTTTGCCACCAATGCTGTTATCTCAGGTCCTGGTACATCTTCGCGGTACCCGGGCGGATGGAATACCACGAACTATGGGCCTCTTCATGAATCAACTCAGGAAGCCCATCTACATTGGGCACACAGATACGACCCTGCATCCTCGTCACGCCATCCTCACCTATGGTCACATCCCTGGCATCACCCCGCTGAACTCTATCCTGAAGAGCCAAAAGGTTGGGATCATCATACTGCGCTCCCGAATGCGGTCATAAAGAGAAGATCGAGCAACCACACAAGCAATTACCCGACAATGCTCAAAAAGATTCAACCTTATGAACTGACTAGCTAGGGACTGAACATCTAAGGCTAAGGGCCTCTCAGCTGCATGAAGATATGCCAAACTCCCCAAACTCTCCGCCCGGCGACTCAAAGCGTCGGCCACCACATTGTCCTTCCCCGTGTGGTATAATATAGAGATGTCATAATCCTTGAGTAACTCCAACCACCTACGCTGGCGCAAATTGAGGTCCTTCTACTTGAATATGTGTTGCAAACTCCGGTGATCCGTGAAAATCTCACAGGGAACACTGTATAAATAATGATGCTATATCTTCAGGGCGTGAACAATCGCTGCCAACTTGAGATCATGAACTGGGTGGTTCTTCTCATGTACCTTCAAATGTCTGGACGTGTAGGCAATCACCCTACCGTCCTACATCAACACCGCCCCAAGGCCAATCCTCGAAGCATCACAATAGACTGTATAGGACCCTGAACCTGTAGGCAATACCAACACCAGAATTATAGTCAGGGTTGTCTTGAGCTTTTGAAATCTCTCCTCGCACTCCTCAGACCACCTGAACGGTGCACCCTTCTGGGTCAGTCTGGTCATAGGCGCTGCAATGGATGAAAGTCCCTCCACAAAGTGGCGATAGTACCCAGCCAAACCGAGGAAACTGCGGATCTCAGTAGCTGAAGACGGTCTAGGCCAACTCTGCACTGCCTCCACCTTCTTTGGATCTACCTTGATCCCATCATAAGACACCATATGGCCTAAGAATGCCACATAATCAAGCCAAAATTCACACTTATAGAATTTGGCATACAGGTTTTTCTCCCTCAAAGTCTGAAGCACAGTCCTCAAATGTTGCTCATGGTCCTCCTGGGACCTAGAATATACCAAGATGTCATCAATGAACACGATGACGAAGGAATCAAGATAAGGCCGAAATACGATGGACATCAGGTGCACAAAGGTTGTTGGGGCATTGGTCAGCCCAAATGACATAACAAGGAACTCATAGTGGCCATATCTGGTCCTGAAGGCAGTCTTCGGGATGTCCGGCTCCCGAATCTTCAACTGGTGATAGCCTGAACGTAGGTCAATCTTGGATAACACCCTAGAACCCTGTAACTGGTCAAATAAATCATCAATGTGAGGCAATGGGTACATGTTCTTCATTGTAACCTTATTCAACTTCCGATAATCAATACACATACTCATTGAACCATCCTTTTTCTTCACAAATAATACCGCAGCACCCCAAGGTGAAACACTGGGCCTGATGAAACCCTTATCAAGCAACTCCTGCAACTGCCCCTTCAACTCCTTCAACTCAGGAGGAGCCATACGATAGGGAGGAATGGAAATGGGTTGAGTGTCCGGCAAAAAATCAATGCCGAAATCAATATCTCTGTCGGGCGGCATACCAGGAAGATCAGCTGGAAAAACATCGGGTAGTCCCGCACAACGGGAACTGACTCAACTGAAGGGGTATCTGTTGACTAAAGTCACTGCATAGTTTTGAAGATTGAACCAGGTCCATCAAAGCACACATTCTTGAACTAAATAGTTGGCACATGAACCGTATATGAATAGGAGATATTTGTGGTTGTGAAGTATCAATGAACCAAGAGATTGTATCCTAATGCGAAAAGGTTGCAAACTGATGAGAGAATATAAATTAAGCAAGGAAAGTAACAAAGGAAGGAAGTTGAGTTTGATACGAACTCTTTCACCCAGGAAGAATTGGACTAGAACTGAACGACAAACTCAACAAGTGAATCTATAAATATTCGAATTATTTCTGTTGGAATTCGGGATGCACAAGTACTGAAGTGAATCAAGATCTGAAAGAAAAATTCCAATAGTTATTTTGCAAGCAGATTTATTGTGCAATATAAAGGCTACAGATCAGCCAGAAGAACCAGTTTCATCGTTTATGTATTGAGTCTAGTTGATTGTAGTAGGTGTTTCAATATTGTATCTTATCAGCTTTCTTAGAAGCAATTGTAATAGGTACACATTGTTCAAGTTAGAGTTAACTTGAAGCTTGTAGAAATTAGCTAGAGGCTAGTTGATACAAAGGGATTAGAGTTAGTCCTAAGATTGCAAAAGAGTTTATTTTGTAAGTCCGTTTGGCTCAGAGTTTTTAGTGAAGAGTTTGAGCAAATCCTACTGAGGAGTAGGTCGTGGTTTTTTCACTTTTTGAGCTAGGTGTTTTCCACGTAAAAATCTCTGTGTTTGTACTTTACTACTTTTATTATTCCGCACCAGTAGAAGTTGGAACACAAAGAAGAACCAGGTTCTTCTTGTGTGACAACACTCAAAAAATTGGGTACCACACATTTAACCTATATATGTGTATGGTATTGAAGTCTAAAACATCAATTGGTACCAGAGAAGGTTATCCTTGAAAAGGCTAACCCATTGGAAAAGATCAACATGAGTGCACCACCTGGGAATTGGGAAGGTCAATCAACTACAAGGCCACCACTCTTCAATGGCCAGTACTACTCTTGGAGGAAGAACATGATGAAGGACCACCTGATTGGAGAAGGCTATGAACTCTGGGACATAGTCACTAATGGACCTCTAGCTACAATGAAGAAGATTGCTGAAGGTTTAGATGTACCAAAGACTAGGGCTGATTGCACTGCTGAAGATCTGAAGAAATGGGAGAAGAATGCTAAGGCCAAGAAGTGGCTAGTTTGTGGACTAGTTCTAGATGAATACAGCAGAATCCAAAGTTGCACCACAGCCAAAGAAATCTGGGATACTCTACAAGTAGCCCATGAAGGAACACCTCAGGTAAGGAGGTCTAGAGGTACTCTACTATATTCTCAGTATGAAAACTTCACCATGAAAGAAGGAGAGACTATCCAAGATATGTACACAAGGTTCACAACCCTGACTAATGAACTGAAGTCTCTTGGAAGAGTCATTCTGGAAGAGGACAGGGTTGAGAAGATCCTGACAAGGGTCTTGCCAATTTCTTGGAAAAGCAAAATCACTGCTATCCAGGAATCCAAAAATATGGCAACCTTGAGATTGGATGAGCTGATTAGAAACCTTACTGCTTATGAACTCAGAAGGCAAACCATGAAGATGGATGCCCCAAAGAAGGAGAGAAGTCTAGCACTAAGGATCACTGAGGGAGCATATCTGGAGGAAGATGAGATGGCCATGATTACCAAAGAATTCAGAAACTTTCTCATGAGGAAGAAGGGCATCTCTAGGGGAGGAAACTTCAACAAGGCAAAAGATCTAGAAAGTCCAACCAACGAAGGATGCTACAAATGTGGTAAGACTGGCCATCTCATCAAAAAATGTCCTCAGTGGGAAGTAGAATTGAAAAAGGAGAGATATGAAAGAAGGAACAGGAAGAAGGAACTAGTCCAACCCAAGAAAATCACAACTAAGGCTATGGTTGCTGCTTGGGGGGAAAGTTCAGATGAGGAATCAAAATATGGGGAGACTGAAGATCAGGCGCTCATGGAAATTGGAGAATCTGATGAGGAATCACATGAAGAACCAGAGGTAAGTATATCCCATCTTAAAAACAAAATGAAGTTCCTATCTAAGGAAAAACTCTATGAGTTGATACTTGATTTCATAGATGATTCTGTGGAAAAAACCAAAGAGAATGATCAACCCTCTAAAGAATGTGCAATGCTAAAAGCAAAGTGCATGAACCTGGAAATCAGAGTCAGTGAATCTGAAAAGAAAAACACTATCTTGTTGAACCAGGTTCATCCACTTGAGACTGAGATTCTAGAACTAAAATCTGAGAACTTAAAACTGAGATTAGGATCCAGTAAAAAGGTTATTGATCACTCTTATGTCATGTTAGAGGAAAATTTGGGAAGACTAAAAGATAAAATGTATGCCAAGGATGAATAGATAAGTTCGCTTAAAGAAGAGCTTGGCAAGGTCAAACATGAATTAGATAGAACTTGTAAATGGAATAAATCCTCTGATGCCTTGACATGACTTCAAAAGAATCATAGTAGCAACCGGACAGGGCTTGGTTTTTGGAGTCAATTGCCCAAGTGGGATCCCAAAAGCAAGTATCTCACTCTCCCTGAAAAATAAAATATGCACTCACTGTGGTAAGACTGGCCACTACAAATATGAGTGTACTGCAAAAGAGCAGGTCAGTCAAAAAAATGAGAGGTTTGTCAAAAAGAAAAATTGGCTACCAAATTGGGCCAAGAAAAATTTGATTCATCCATTCTCTCATAGAAAAGGACCCAAACT
The DNA here is from genome assembly GCA_005239495.1 of Nicotiana undulata. Taxonomy (NCBI): domain Eukaryota; kingdom Viridiplantae; phylum Streptophyta; class Magnoliopsida; order Solanales; family Solanaceae; genus Nicotiana; species Nicotiana undulata. Next base: position 50,046 of record ML263067.1, read on the forward strand.
AGTTTGGGTTCTTAAAACTAACCCCTGATTTCCTTTTGTAGGTACAAGTGATAGGAAGTAGCAAAATTTGGTTTTTGGACAGTGGCTGCTCGAAACATATGACGGGGAATAAGGAACAGTTCCTTTCACTTGAAAACCTCAAAGGAGGAAATGTCTCCTTTGGAAATGGAAAGAAAGGTGAAATTATAGGGGTTGGCAAAGTAGGTAAGGATGACACACGTTCCATCGAACATGTGTACTTGATAGATGGCTTGAAATATAGCCTGATCAGTGTGTCACAATTGTGTGACAGAGGTAACCTGGTTGCTTTCACTTCCACAAAATGTTTTGTGATTAACTTGCTTACTGACAAGATTGTTTTGCAGGGAAAGAGAATGAATAATATCTATGTCATAGACTTGTCCACACTGTCTGAAAATGAACTCACTTGCTTAAGTGTTTTGGACAGTGATCCCCTCCTTTGGCACAAACGGCTTGGACATGCAAGTCTAAATCAGCTTAACCAATTAGTCTCTAAGGACTTAGTTGTGGGACTCCCTAACATTAAGTTCAAGGAAGACAAAGATTGTGAGGCATGTGAAAGGGGAAGCAGGTAAGATCCTCATTCAAAAGTAAGAAAATGATCAGTACCACCAGGACGTTGGAACTGGTTCATCTGGATCTGTGTGGTCCAATGAGAACTCTGAGTAGAGCTGGTAAGAAATATGTGATGGTGTTAGTTGATGATTACTCAAGGTTCACGTGGACCTTATTTCTGGCATCTAAGGATGAAGCATTTGATATGTTCATCGTATTTTTTAAGAAAACTCAAAATCAGTTAGGACATCAACTAGCATCAATAAGATCTGACCATGGTACTGAATTTGAAAATGCTAAGTTTGCTGAGTTCTGTGATGAACATGGTATCAATCACAATGTTTCTACCCCTAGAACCCCACAGCAAAATGAGGTTGTGGAAAGAAAGAATAGAACTCTTGAAGACATGGCAAGTACCATGCTTCTTTCTAGCAAACTACGTCACAGCTTCTGGGCAGAAGCAATAAACACTGCTTGCTATATAATCAATAGATACATGACCATGCCACTGGTAGAGAGAACTCCTTATGAATTACTCAAAGGGAGAAAGCCCAACACATCCCATCTTAGGGCTTTCGGATGTAAATGCCATGTGCATAATAATGGCAAAGATTCCTTAGGTAAATTTGATCCCAAAAGTTATAAGGGAGTATTCTTGGGATATTCATCACATAGTAAAGCCTATAAAGTGTACAATAAAAGAACTATGTGTGTAAAAGAGTGTGTGCATGTTGTCTTTGATGAAACTAACACTCTTTCTGAGATACATGAACCAGAAGATGAGGAGCTTGGACTGGTGAGAAGCAGTGAACACGTTGAAGCAGCCATGGAGGATGGACTATGTCCAACTACCCCAAGCAACACGACAGGGGGAACTCAACAAGTGAATCCTGGCCCTGATCCTGTTCCACAACAACAAAACATCATGGAACTATCTAGAAGTGAACTACTAGTACTCAAACCACACACATATCAGAGTTCTCACCCTCTTGAGAATATCGTAACAGATTTGTCATCCGGAATCAAAACAAGATCTTCCTTGAAAAATCTGTGTGTGTTTGATGCCTTCCTATCCTTAATCGAACCAAAGAACATTGGTGAAGCCCTACAAGATGTTGATTGGGTAAATTCCATGCAAGAGGAGCTGAATCATTTTGAAAGAAGCCAAGTATGGTTGGTACCCAGGCCACTAGACAGATCAGTGATTGGCACGAAGTGGGTCTTCAGGAACAAGATCGATGAGGATGGAATTGTTACAAGAAATAAGGCAAGACTAGTTGTTCAAGGGTATAGTCAAGAAGAAGGAATAGACTATGATGAGACCTTTGCTCTTGTGGCAAGATTGGAAACAATCAGACTTCTTATAGCATTTGATGCACATATGGAACTCACTCTCCATCAGATGGATGTTAAGAGTGCCTTTCTCAATGGCTATTTGAAGGAAGATGTATTTGTCAAACAGCCTCCAGGTTTTGAAAGCAAAGAATCACCTGATCATGTATATAAACTTGACAAGGCTCTTTATGGTCTCAAACAAGCACCTAGAGCATGGTATGAGCAATTGTCAAAATTCCTGCTGGAACATGGGTACAAACGAGGCAAAATTGACAGTACTTTGCTCGTAAAGGAAAAGGGGAAGGATCTTTTGATTGTGCAAATATATGTTGATGATATCATATTCGGGGTAACCACTGAAAATCTTAGCAAGGAATTTGCTACACTAATGGGGAGTGAATTTGAAATGAGTATGATGAGTGAGCTAAACTTCTTCTTAGGCTTGCAAATCAAGCAAAACCCACATGGAACAATGATTCATCAATAAAGGTATGTGAAAGAACTCCTCAAGAAGTTCAAGATGGAGGATTCAAAGGAAATAGACACCCCCATAGCCGCAGCTACAAAATTGGATGTGAATGAACCTGGTTCATCCGTTGATCAGAAGGTATACAGAGGAATGATTGGGTCTCTACTATATCTCACTGCCAGCAGACCAGATATTGTGTTTAGTTTGGGACTATGTGCTAGGTTTCAGGCAAATCCAAAAGAGTCCCACCTTACTGCAGTGAAGAGAATTTTGAGATATTTGAAAGGCACCACTGACTTGTGCCTTTGGTATCCTAAAGGTAGTAATTTCAACCTTGTAGGATATGCTGATGCTAATTATGCAGGTTTCCTGGTTGACAGGAAAAGTACTTCAGGCATGGCTCACATCTTGGGCCCTTGCCTTGTGTCTTGGGCCACCAAGAAACAAAATTCAGTAGCCTTGTCTACTGTTGAGGCTGAATATGTGGCTGCAGCCTCATGCTGTGCTCAGTTGCTATGGATCAAGTAACAACTCATGGACTTTGGTATAAATGTGGGATGCATTCCTATTTTTTGTGATAACACTAGTGCTATTAGTATGACGAAGAACCCGGTTCATCATAAGAGAACTAAGCACATAGATGTTAGGCATCATTTCCTAAGGGATAACTATGAAAAAGGAATGATCTCAATTGAATTTTATGCTACTGATCATCAAATTGCTGACATATTCACTAAAGAACTAAGTAGGGAGCATTTTGAGATAAACATGCTTGAATTGGGGATGATTAAGATCACCTAATTGAAGAAAAATGAAAACAAATGAAAACAAATTGTTTTGGTCTAGAAAATTCTAATTAGGTACTTAATCAGATTAATCATTGCTCAGTATCATGTCTTTATTGCCATACACTTTTTCCATGTATTAATATGATTCCCTAGTTGCTAATGATGTTTCTCTATCTTTCTAAATTGAGGCAAATTAAAGATTTTAACAGGATGAACCTGGTTCATCCATGTTGGTTCATATGACTGACAAAAGTACGTTCTCATCCCCATACATGTATTAATTCAATTACAGTCATACATGAGCAGGACTCTATCTATATTTGGTTCATATTCAAATACTTCCTACTTACCCAAAATTGAACCAGTTTCAAGAAGTACCGTCTCACTTAATTAGCCTAGTTTTAGGGGGAAATAACTGTCTAATCAATGTCAGTCCTACGGCGATTAGACTCCCACTTGAGTAAATACTATGTCGTTGTAATCTCCCTAGCCACGTCTTGTATAAGGGTCATCATTACTCTTCTCTTCATAAAGTAACCATCAAACCAAGTTCAACTCATTCTACACAAACCAAAACTGATCACTTGCCTTTTCTTTCTAACAACACACAATCATGTCTTCACCACCACCTGCTTTTTCTTCTACTTCATCACCTAATCGTGATTACTATGGAGGAAATTCTGAATCTAAATCTAACTCTCCATCTATATACAGTTCTCAATCACCAGAAAATTCGTCAACCCCTGAAAACATACCTATTCCTGAACCCACACCAATCCCTACTCCATCCCCTAAGGGTCGCCGTGTGAAAGTTCTTGCCAGGAAATCTTTTGCTTCTGGGTCTAGGGAAAAATTCTTGGAGGAACTTATTGAAGCTGATAAAGGTTCTAAGTCAGGATCATCAAGTGAATCGTTTAAATCAGCCAACGAGGAGGAAGCACCTGGTTCATCAAAGTCTGAACAAGGTAATCTTGATGCTATCTCTGAATCTGTCAATGCTGAGAACAAGTTTGTTCTGGTTGGGTCGGTGGTAGACGTTGAAGTGCCGAGTAGACAAAGAGAATTGGGAAAAGGAAAAATTCTTGGGAGAGGGGATGAAGATGGAGTTGTAAAGGGATCTAGGGAGGATGGCACCACACTGGCTATCTGTGGTCCCATTCCTGAGAATGTTGGAGATGAAGTCACAGAGTTAGGGGGAAGTATAGTTGGGGAGGCCGCAGCAGGTCTAGCAAGCTTGAGGAAAGGAGCAGATGAACCTGGTTCATCTGGGGACGACACATTGGCTAAAAGGCTAAAGAAACTGGGGGAGTCATATCACCCCAAGAAAAGGTGGACTCAGAAGTCCAAGAAAGCATCTACCCCAGTTCCTCCAAAGAAGAGGAAAGCTATTGTTTCTGCTGATGCTCTTGTCCCTAAGGTACGTGCTACTCGTAATACTGTGAGAGAAGAAGAAGAAAGGTTGGAGAAGGCTCTACAAGAGAGCAAGAAAAAGAAAGAGGCAAAGGGTAAAGCTAAGATTGGAGAGCATGTTGAGGATGTTGTTATTGATGAAGAGATGTTGGACCTGGTCCAACAAGAGGAGAAATTTTCTCCAGTTGTGGTAAGGACACCAAAATCCAAAAAGGCTAAGGCTTCTTCAAAGAAGTCAGCTGATGTGTCCACCGCAACTCCAAGTACTACCAAGAGGACCAGGTCCAAGGCAAGAAAAGTGAAAATTGTTGAGAAAGATGATGATGCATACTGGAGTGGAGAAGAGGAGAAGGAAGATGATGTGGAGACTGACAGGATCATACTGTTTGGCAAGCGAACAATCTTGAAGGGTAAGTTGTTCAAAGATCTAGAGGAGCCTGGAATAAGATACCTGCAGGACACTCTGGAAGTGCAGGGATGGAAGGACATGGTCCTTCGCATGGAAGGCAGGCTGGCGAGGGATGAATTGGTGGAATTCATGGCAAATGTTATTGTCAAAGACGGCAGGGTCACCTCTATGGTCAAAGGATCTCAAGTTTCCTTTGATGCTAAAGAGCTGGGTGAAATTCTAAACATACCAGCTGAGGGCTATGAGGACTACACAAGGCAGAGATGGCCTTGTCTAGATGGAATGGCCTCAGCAATCAACATAACTAGATTCTTCAGTGATAATGAAAGTGAGATTGAACCCAGGCCGGTCTACGAAAGTGAAATGAAGCCAGAGCACAAGATGTTCTTCGAGTTTGTCATCAAATTCCTGCTACCCAGACAAGAAAGAAGGAACATAGCCAACTATATGGATTTGAATCTGATGGACTGTCTGTACAGGGGAAAGCAAATAAATTGGCCAGCTTTCATCATCCAACTCTTGGACAGAGTTGTGAATCGAACCAAAGCACATGCAATCCCATATGGATTTATTCTGACAGTTGTGCTTGCACATTTTGGGGTTCATGCGAAGAAGGCTGAAATGGCGACTGCCAAGGATTATTTTGGGAAGGAGACTTTGCTGACATGTGATTACATTGTAAATGTTCCTGCAGATGAACCTGGTTCATCTAGGAAGCAGCCAGTCAACAACATAGTAAGAACTCTGGTGCAGGAAAGCGAGATCAAGGATATGGAGATCCTTCGTTTGAAATCTCGTGTGATTGAGGTTGAAGCTGAGCGGGATATTCTCAGGGCTGAATTAGCAAAAGAGAAGGAAAAGAACGAGGGTGTTCTTCAGCAGATGCTTTCTCTTCTACAATCCAAGACCACAACCTCCTCTGCACCTTCCCATCCTTAGGTTGTCCAGAGCTACCCAATAACCCTTCAGTGCCCAGTTCGGGACTTGTTTCTGTCTTTTTGGACTTGTTTCTGTTGTCTCTTTACTTTGTTTTTTGCTCATGGTTTTTGATTGTTTTTGTTTTTAATTGTATGGTGGTTGATGTTCGTTCCTAATCAATGAATATGTCGTTTAGTTATTGACTTGTCTCAATTTCTTATGTAGCTTACATTTATTGGTTTCTTGTGATTGATTAATCATGTTTCGCACCTGCAGTTGCCTCAATGGCCATGAGTAATAATTAATAATTCTGGTAAGAGTAGCATTTTGCAACTTTTCGATGATGCCAAAAGGGGGAAGATATGTGCTGAATTTCAAAAAACAATCAAAAATTTTCAAAGTGATATTTATAACCTAATGAACCTGGTTTCTCTATGATTAATGCTTAAAATCGTACAAAGTGTTTGAAGTGTATACATGATTAAGCACAAGGTTTGACATCATCAAAAGGGGAGAATTTGTTGACTCGAGTCACTGCATAGTTTTGAAGATTGACAAATGTCTGACCAGTTGAACCAGGTCCATCAGAGCACACATTCTTGAACTAAATAGCTGGCACATGAACCGTATATGCATAGGAGATATTTGTGATTGTGAAGTATTAATGAACCAAGAGATTGTCTTCTAATGCGAAAAGGTTGCAAACTGATGAGAGAATAGAAATGAAGCAAGGAAAGTAACAAAGGAAGGAAGTTGAGTTTGATACGAACTCTTTCACCCAAGAAGAATTGGACTAGAACTGAATGACAAACTCAACAATTGAATCTATAAATATTCGAATTATTTCTGCTGGAATTCGGGATGCACAAGTACTGAAGTGAATCAAGATCTGAAAGCAAAATTCCCAGAGTTACTTTGCAAGCAGATTTATTGTGCAATACAAAGGCTACAGATCAGCTAGAAGAACCAGTTTCATCGTTTATGTATTGAGTCTAGTTGATTGTAGTAGGTGTTTCAATATTGTATCTTATCAGCTTTCTTAGAAGCAATTGTAATAGTTACATATTGTTCAAGTTAGAGTTAACTTGAAGCTTGTAGAAATTAGCTAGAGGCTAAATGATACAAAGGGATTAGAGTTAGTCCTAGGATTACAAAAGAGTTTATTTTGTAAGTCCGTTTGGCTCAGAGTTTTTAGTGAAGAGTTTGAGAAAATTCTACTAAGTAGTAGGTCGTGGGTTTTTCACCTTTTGAGCCAGGTGTTTTCCACGTAAAAATCTTTGTGTTTGTACTTTACTGCTTTTATTATTCCGCAGCAGTAGAAGTTGGAACACAAAGAAGAACCAGGTTCTTCTTGTGAGACAACACTCGAAAAATTGAGTACCACACATTTAACATATATACGTGTGTGGTATTGAAGTCTAAAACATCAGTATCAACACTAACATCTCTCACATAGGCTAAATATGCATCACACCCCTTCTCCACCATCCATTGAGCCTTAAGGAAGGAAATGACTCTGCGGGGAGTATACTCTAAGGAACCTCTCCACTCTAACCTCGGTAAACCTGGCATAGCCAATGTAACGGTCTTGGCGTGACAATCAAGAATAGCATAGTGAGGGGACAACCAGTTCATGCCCAAAATAACATCGAAATCTACCATACCGAGTAATAACAGATCAGGTCTGGTCTCAAAACCACTGATAACAATCAAACAAGACCAATATACGTGGTCCACAACAAGAGAATCTCCCACGGGAGTAGAAATATATACGGGGAAACTCAAAGAATCTCGAGATATTCCCAGGTGTGAAGCAAAATAAGAGGACACGTATGAATACATAGATCCTGGATCAAATAATACCGATGCATCCCTATGACAAACAGGAACAATACCTATGATGACTGAATCTGAAGCAACGGCCCCTGAACGGGCTAGAAGAGCATAATACCTAGCATGGCCTCCCTCTCTAGGGCGACCTCGACCTCTACTTCGAGCTGTCTGAGAAGGTGGGGTAGCAGCTGGGCTGGAAGAATAGCTGGAGGACCCGGTGGAGCACGTGGGTCCTGATAAGACTGAGATGGTGCGCCCATCCTAGCTCTGGGGAAATCTCTGATCACGTTGCAAGGGTCACCACACTCAAAACACCCCCTCGGAGGACGTGGCGGCTGGTGCTGACTCTAAACTGGCCTGCTGGACTGGCTGGTGGTAGCACCTCGAACAGGAGGCACATAAGATACTGGTGGCACATAATAAGGCTCATGAGGTCTAAAAGGAGCTGGAATACCACTGGCTGCTGGAAGAGCTGAATGAACAGGGCGACTCACAAAACCCCTGCAATAGCGTGCTGCTGGTGCACGAACTCCCGAGAAATGACCAGTCTCTCGAGACCTCTGGCCTCTCTCTCCTCCCTGTCCCGAGATAACATACTCTCAATCCTATAGGCAATACTCACGACCTTCTAGTAAGGGATATCTGTCTCCAACTCCCTATCCATACTGGTCCTAATACTGGGGTGAAGCCCCTCAATGAAGCGTCGAACCCTCTCTCTCATAGTGGCAACCAAGGATGATGCATGACGAGCCAAGTCACTGAAACAGACTGCATACTATGACACAGTCATGGTACCCTGGCGTAACTGCTCAAACTCCGCACGCCAAGCATCCCTGAGGCTCTAAGGGACAAACTCAAGCAAAAACAACTCGAAGAACTGATCCCAAGTAAGTGAAGCTGCCTCATCTGGACTACTTAACTCATAGGAACGCCACCACTAATAAGTCGATTCCCTCAGCTAGAAAGCGGTGAAAGAAACCCCACTCGTCTCCACAATACCCATAGTGCGAAGAATGTGATGCCACTCCTCAAGAAAACCCAGAGCGTCATCTGAAGCTAGTCCGCTGAAAACAGGTGGGTGGTACTTCTTGTACCTCTCAAGTATGAGTTGCTCTGCCTCAGAAACAACTACCCTGGTATCATGCTGAGTTAGAGTTGCTAGGGGCATAGGAATATACTCTGGAACCTGCTCAATATGGACCCTCTGATCAGGAGTACGGGCTGCGGGATTCTGTGTACCTCCTCTAGCCTGAGATGTAGCTGGAGCTATCGGGAGTAGTCCCTCCTGGGTCAGAGTGCTGAAAGTCCTCATGAACTGAGCTAAAGTCTCCTGGAGGGCTGGAGTAATAATAGGGGCCTCATGTGCCCCTCCAACTGTAGCTGCTGGGGGCTCTTTCATCTGTGCTCTCGTCGGCGCTCGGGCTGCACTGCGTGCTCGTCCTCTACCCCGGCCCCAGCCTCTAGTGGCTCTAGCTCAGGGCTCGGGTGCCTGATCGTCAGTACGTCTGGTACGGGTACGCACCATCGTTGAACAAGAGTAGAATAGAGTTTTAGAATTTTGATGACAATAAATAGCACGACAAGGAACTCCAAAGAATATGATTGTTCTTAACAGTTACATAGCCTCTCGAAGATAGATACGGACGTCTCTGCACCGATCCGCGAGACTCTAATAAATCGGCTTGTGACTTCCGACTCCTATGAACCTAGACGCTCTGATACCAACTTGTCACGACCCAAATTTCCCTTCGATGGGTATCATCACGGCACCTAGTCTCTACGACTAGGTAAGCCCAAAACTTGCAGAGAAATAAAAGCAATTAGATAATAGAAATAGGAAAGGAGAAGAAAGCACATAATTCAGTTGCTCGGCATATATAATTTCACTTCCCGAAACCCGGAATTTCACGAAAGTCACAAGCTTTGTACTAAATGTAGATATATACAATGAAATAGTAGCAAATACATAGGTCCTCTATATCTATACTAGAGCAGAAGGGGACTCGTGGGATTCTGCTGGCACGGCAGAATTACCTCGCAGTCTCCTGGCAGCTACTAGAGTGACACCTAGCCACGATATTGGGTGTTGGTACATGGATCTGCACATGGAAAACATGCGCAGGAAAGGGCATGAGTACTCCACAATCGGTACCCAGTAAATGCCAAGACTAACCCTAGTCAAGTAGTGACGAGGTCAGGTTAAGGCTCTACCGGGTGTTTACAATAAAACAGTTTGAAATTTCACAGAGAGATATAATAAGCTAAAGCAAAAATAGTAGAAATAGTAAGCTGAAATAAATAGTAAAAGGGAGCCCTCGGCTCAGCAGATCGTATCTCACAGTATTAGATATGCAATGCAGTACAGGGGAAAGCTCCCGGAACCTAGTCCATAGTCCCAATTTAAATATGAGATGCAGTACAGGGGGAAAGCTCTCGGAATCTCGTCTGTAGTTCCAATGTAAATATGCAATGCAGTACAGGGGTAAAGCTCCCAGAACCTAGTCCGTAGTCCCAATTTAAATATGCGATGCAATGAATATCAGATATAGTTTATTTGAACAATTCAGTAAGAATCACAGGAAAATACGGATAAAAACCACCTAAACATGATGAAATTGGTAACAGATAGGAGAAACTCAAGTAAAACAGGTAGACATTCTTATTCCTAAGCTAAACTACACAGTTAGTACATGAAATAATGAAATCGGGATAAAACGATTTAAGTCATGGAAGGAAAAATGGAGTTTTAGAAACAATGGCCCGTGTACGCACTCGTCACCTCACGTACACGGAGCCCATATAACAAAACAATATCAAAACAACCTAGGGGAAGTCCCCAACACAGAGTTAGGCAAGCCGCTTACCTCGATTGTGCTACTCAGCTCAAAATTACGCTCTTGCCATGAGTATCCGACTCCGGGTGGCCCAAATCTATTCAATTCGATTGCATAAAGTAAATATCAACTCAAGGAACCAAAATAGCTAATAAGTTCGAAGCTAATACGCGAAATTTGGAAAATTTCCCAAAAAGTCCCTCGGGCCCACGTCTCGGAATCGAGTAAAATTATAAATTCTTGACACTCATTCACTCACGAGTCTAGTCATATAAGAATTTCTCAAATCGGATGTCCAAATACCAATCAAAACTCAAGAATTCGGCCTAGGAAGTTTATCCCATTTTTCCCAATTTCTCCACCAAAATTTTGAATTTAAAGGCTAGATTTAAGGGTGTAATCATGGAAACTAATCTAATTCGGATAGAAATCACTTACCCAAGTTTTCCAGGTGCAAAACTCTCCAAAAATCGCACTTCCTGAGCTCTCAAATTCAAAAAATGTGAAAAATGGCTTAAACCCTCGAAATTGGGTCTTTAAATGTCTGCCCAGTTATTTGTTCTATGCGATTGCGGACTTCCAATCGCGATCGAAGAGAGTAATAAACTCACGCCTGAAATTTGCCTTACGCGAACGCAGAGCTCCCCTCGCGATCACAAAACTTGACCATCGCAGACCTACGCGATCGCGGTTGGCTTCCCGCGACCGCGTAGAGTAACACCTAAACCCCTGCTGCCTAAACTCCTCTATGCGAGCGCGACTACACCCCTACGACGCAGTGCCTAATTTCTCCAAACACTGCGATCGCGGACCCCTTGGTGCAATCGCATATAACAAAATGATGACTATCTCTACTTGTTCTACGCGACCGCGGTTACACTCAAGCGATCGTAGAGAAGGAAAAATATGCTGCTGAACGCCAGAAAACCAGCAATGAGTTTAGGCTAGAATTGCCCGTTTGAGCCCCCGAAACACACCCGAGGCCCCCGAAACCTCAACCAAACCTACAAACCAACCCTAATACCTTATTCAACCTTAGTCGAGCCTTCCAAACACATCTCATAACATCGAAATCATCAATTATGCACGGATTCAAGCTTAAGAAGTTATGAAATTTCTAAAATCAACATCCGATGTCGAAACACGTCAAAACTCATCCGAATGACCTCAAATCTTACACACAAGTCATAAATGACACTACGGACCTGCTGTAACCTCCGAAATTCCATTCCGAGTCTGATATCAAAATTTCACCTATCGGCCGAAATCGCCAAAATTCCAACTTTCGCCAATTCAAGCCTAAGTCTACTACAGACCTCAAAAATATATTCCGAACACGCTCCTTACCTTGAAATCACCCAACGGAGTTAACGGAATTCCATTCCGGATCTGTCTTCACATAGTTCCAACTACGGCCCGATTTCTAAAGCCTAAACTCACATATAAGGACTATGTGTGCAAAAACTCTCTGAATTTCACCACTCAACATTCCGACAAGTCCCAAAAGCAGAAATAGGCATGGGAAAAACAGTTATTAGGGGATCAGGGCGCTAACTCTCAAAACGACCGATCGGATCGTTACAACAACAAAGAGATTACCAACGCATTTCAATAACACTTGATAAGAAAGTGATACAATCTATTATTTAAAGTAAATAAAATGAATGCACTTCACAATTATATTAAATATACATCACATGAGAGGAACCCAAATATTTTTAGATGTTTTTTTAAGAATATTCTATATAAATTTTTAAAAGTATATATAAAAATTATATATTTATATTTCGGTTTGGTTCGGATTTTTTTACTCAATACCAAATCAAATCAAACCAAACCTATTCAGAATTTTTTTTATCGGTTTTGTTTGACTTTTGGTTTGGTGATCTTTTCCGGTTCAATTTGAACACCCCTAATGCAAGGTTTTCTCGGATAGATCTTTTGCTTTTAGGCTAAGAATTTTAGCTTGGAGGTAATAGCTATAATCACGTTAGTTGTAGGTTGTTAAGTGACTAGGGTTTAGTCTCTTTGGTTATAAAGAGTTTTTGTAATCTGAAACTGTTCTATATTAGTGAAGTTTTGTGAAAAAAATTCCAGAGTTGAGTCATAGTTTTTACTACCTTGAGTAAGGAGGTTTTCCACGTAAAAAAGTTATTTTGTTTATTTATGCTTTTCCATATAAAAATCTCTGTCTTACTTATTTTTGCAAGTATTTGTTACAGGGGTTTAAAGAATCAAAGTTCAGAAAGTGAAAAGTAGGGGTTTTTGGTCTACAAATTTTATTAGGTTGAGAAAATTATTAATGTACTATTTTCCCCTTCTAGTCTAGTGTATAAGTAGATCATATCATGCACCATTTCTAATGACATGTGGGGAGAAGACCACCAATTTTGTCAAGCCTTTCAGAAGCTCAAGAGGGTGAAGGCAACACTGTCAAAATGGAGTAGGGAAACATTTGGCGATATCTTCAAGAAGTTATCTATGTTGGAGGGCATTGTTATGGTGAAAGAGATGTTGTTTGAATAAGAGTCTACAATTGAGAAGATGATTGTGCTTCAAAAGGCTCGATCTGAATTTGAGAAATACTTGAGTGTAGAGGAGCAGTATTGGAAGCAAAAAGCTGGGATGACTTGGTTTACTGAAGGAGATAGGAATACAAGTTTATTTCATAATCATGTCAATGGAAAAAGAAATAAATTACAACTGAAGAGGATCAAAAGTGGCAGTGAGGTATGGATTGAAGACCAGGAGCAATTGGCTACAGCTGCAGTGGACTTCTATAAAAAACAATTCACAAATAAAGGTGATGTTTCTGACTTTCCTAGCTCAATAATGTACCTTCCATGGTCACTATGGAACAGAATTTGGAACTTAGCAGATTGCCAACAATTGAAGAAGTAAGGGTAGCAATTTTGGAGCTTAGTGGGGAGAGTTCTAGTGGCCCTGATGGATTCAGTGGCTTGTTTTATCAAACATGCTGGGATGTTATTGGTGCTGATATACACAACATGGTGCTACACTTCTATGGAGGAGTTGCACTTCCTAAATCAATCACTCACACCAATCTAGTATTGCTGCCTAAGAAACCTAGAGTTGAGACCTTTTCTGACTTAAGACCCATAAGTTTGAGCAACTTCATTAACAAGGTCTTGTCTAGGGTGTTACATGATAGATTGGAGAGTTTTTTTCCTTCTCTAATATCTCCTAATCAATCCGGATTTGTAAAGGACAGGAGTGTCTTTGAGAAACATATTATTGACTCAAGAAATTGTTACTGACATAAGGTTAAGGGGAAAGCCAGCTTGTGGTGACCAAGCTTGATATGACAAAGGCCTATGATAGGGTTTCATGAAAGTAATTATTGCATGTGCTAAGGAAGATGGGATTTTCTGAGCGCTTCATCAACATGGTGTGGAACTTGGTGTCAAATAACTGGTATTCAGTATTGGTGAATGGGTAGTCCTTAGGGTTCTTTAAGTATACAAGGGGTATAAAGCAAGGGGATACCCTGTCTCCAGCATTGTTCATTCTGTCAGCTGAGGTACTTTCCAGGTCTTTGAATAAGCTCTTTGAAGACAAGTCATTTGTGGGATTTGGAATGCCTAAGTGGTTTGATCCTTTAAACCACTTGGCATATGCTGATGATACTATAATCTTTGCTTCTGCTCCTCCTCCATCCTTTAGCAAGATTATGGCAGTGATGGGGAACTATGAGAAGATATCAGGCCAGATGATAAACAAAGATAAGAGTTCATACTACATGCATTCAAAGGTTGCTAATGGATTGTTTCAAGCAGTTGGAGCTATTACAGGATTTGCAAGAGAAATTCCCCTTCACATGTATAGGGTATCTTATATTTTACACTAGAAGGAGGAAGGACTATTATGAGGATCTTATCAAGAAGGTGAAGTCTAAATTGCATTCATGGAAAGGAAAGTTGTTGTCATTTGAAGAAAAAGCAACACTCATTTCTAGTATGTTGCAAAGTATGCATGTCCACATGTTATCAGTCCTTGATCCACCAAATGATGTACTGGAGCATCTTCATAAATTTTTGTTAGGTTCTTTTGGATCACAAAGGAAGAAGGGAGAAGCAGACATTGAGATCTATGGAAAAATCTTTGCCTTCCTAAAGAGGAAGGGGGCCTAGGTTTTAGGTCCTTACATGATGTTTCAAGGGCACTATTTCTAAACTATGGTGGAGGTTTAGGACCACAAAATCTTTATGGTCTAATTTCATGTGGAATAAGTATTGCAAGAAGGATCTACCAACAATGGTGCAATTTAGGAGAGGGTCTCATGTTTGGAGACAAATGTTGAATGCTAAGGAAGAAGTAGAACATGAAATCCTATGTGAATTGAAGAGTGGAACAAATAATATTTGGCATGAAAATTGGACTAGATCGGGTGCACTTTATCACGTATTACCTGAAGACTTTTCAATCAATGAAGATCTTCAGAAGGTGGTAGAACTGCGGCAAGGTGAAGCATGGGATGATCAGTTGCTATATCAAACTTTCAATGAGGAAATTGCAGAACATATAAGGCTAAATGTGCATTATGAAGGCAGTGACGGATACTGGGATAGGCCATACTGGATGCCAACTCCATCAAGCAAGTTCAGTGTTAGCAATTCTTGGCAAATATTAAGGCATAGGGCTGATCCTAATAAGAAATTCAAGTTAATGTGGATTAAAGGCTTACCATTCAAGATATCCTTCTTCTTGTGGAGATTGTGGAGGCATAAAATAGCCACTGATGACATGTGGATGAGGCAAGGGCAAATGGGGATGTCTAGGTGTTGGTGTTGTCAGCAACCCCAAGAGGAATCTATTGAGCATATATTTGTCACAAGTCCTACTGCCTCTAAGGTATGAAACTTGTTCGTGGGGGATGCTTGAATTACTGTTCCATTGATTCAATTTAAGAAAGTTATAAGGCATTGGTGGAATGATCAATGTTGTCCAAAGTTAAATCCATTGTATCAAGCGGTACCAGCTATCATCACTTGGGAGCTTTGGAAGAGAAGAAATGCAGGTAAACATGGGAGTTTAGTGTCCACAAATAGGGTGATTCATGAGATCAATAAGACATTGCATCAATTGACAAGGGTGAGGTATGTTTGGATGCCTAATATTCCATTGTTATGGCCAAACATGATTCAATACTTTGAATGATATAAACCTATATTGATCACTACAAGAGAAACATGGCAGCTTCCTTTTCATGGTTGGTACAAATGCAATACTGATGGAGCCTCAAAAGGAAATCCAGATCCTAGCTCCTTAGGCTTTTGTGTGAGGGATGATGAAGGTGATGTGGTGTATGATAGGGCAGTAGACCTGGGGGTGAAAACTAATATGGTGGCTGAAGCTAAGGCTATTCTTCACGGGTTGGAATATTGTGTGGAGCATGATATTCACCCTCTCATATTGGAGACGGATTCGTTGGTGATGAAGAAGGTGATAGAAGGGGAACGGGATCCTCCTTGGGTAATTGCACATGATGTGAAGAAAATTATAGAGATGAAGGGCAACTTCAGTGTGATCTTTCAACATGTGTTCAGAGAAGGCAACTTAGTGGCGGATATTATAGCTAACATTGTGTTTTCTTTTGCAGGTACATCTGAGTTTCATTCATTCTCTGAATTGCCTAGTGCAGGGAGGAGGTTGATCAATCTAGTCAAATCTCAAACACCTAACCTTAGGGCTTCACATGATTGGACTCTAAACAAACCTGCATGTTTCTTTGTCTCATTATGTATGTTATTAAGGTACTTTCCTGTGGTATTAGCATGGTCACATGCTCATTCTGGGGGTGTTTTGATAGTGTACAGGTACAATGCGATAAGCAGGTGTTGGATGATACAATTTATCCTACTTCTGATATGTCCAAATGCTAAGGAAAACGATGAACCTGTCATGTGGTATTTCTGGAGATTGTTGAATCATTTCTCATTGATACTAGCATGGTTTCATGCTCAATCTGAGGATGGTTTAGCAATGTTTAGAATGATGTCTACAGTAAAGGTTCTAGCATGGAAAGATCTGAGCTTATAAGAACAACAAAGGGAGAGTTACAAAGCCTGGCTTTTGCCTTGCAAAGCCTGCCTAATGTCAGGTCAACCCTTGCTTTTGCCTTGCAAAGCCTGCCAAAAGTCAGGCTCTTCTACATGTTAATTTTGATGAGTGAGCACATGATTAATAATTGGACAAACTCAGTTCACTGCATATGGAGATCATATAGTAGATGCACTTGGAAGACTATGTTATCTTCAACTTTGTGGTGGAGATGTTTGGAATTCATTTTAGCCTATGGACAATATACCCTGGCGCCTGGTGAGAGCTTGATAGGTGTTGCTTGGTATTTTTCACTGGCAATTGGATTCACATACACTGACAGGAGAAGGAAGCATTCGACTTATGTTGTAATAGCTAGTTCATTAGACTTTAGCTTTTCTATCTTTTTAGTAGCTAGTAGCTTCATGCAACTTCTATTTTGGTTTGGACGTCTTGTAAGCTTTGGACCCATTTTGAAAAATATTTTATATATTAGTCACTAGGCAGCCTGATTAGTGGTATATTTGCTTTTAAAAAAAGTGTCATACCAAACTAACAGGATACAAACGATTAAACAAACAAAAAAACAAGAAAAGAGAAAGAAGAAATACTTGAACAGAAGTCGCATTTAGTCATCAACTAGAGAAGGAATTATGTAATTATTTCCAGTACAACATCTATATTGACTGCTTTTGAAATTGAAGGTCAAGTAGCTATCTGGGTAGTGATCAAATATTTGATTCCAAAAGCCAATTGCCTGACCTGCAAATTAATTTTATGCAAATGCAATAATGGAATGTCAAAGATCGGTATCTGATGACAAATGAATATATGAATAAATTGTAGAACACATGGGCATAAGAATTTTATGGATGAGGCAAATTATGTAAAGGCTAATACAAACATTGAATTTCTTAGCTAATAAATACAGAACGGAAGAATAGCCAATTTTATTGAAAGCTCCAGCCAGTTACAATCACGAAAAAACAAATACAGAAAAATTAAAAGAAGAGTTATGTTTATTAGTCAAGGATGACTTGCCTAATGTACAATTTTTCCCCTTCTTTCTTATGGAGTTAAGTATATATTAGAAAGTCGTCTTTGGCTATATTGACATATATACTTTTCTTTGTCATGCTAGTCCTCTTCTTTCAATTTAATCTTGCTTGCCAAATTACAGAAAGATGCCTTCTTTTAATCGTATACAATATGTATTTTATTTGACTGAGCCTAAACAACATATATAATCAACTCTCTCTTAACATTTTTCTTCTTACACTTAGCTTGTTCCTTCCATTCTCCACTCTTTTGTGTTGACGTTATACTAACATGCATGAATGTAGTCCTAGTTTCATTTCAACATAAATATACCAATAATATGAGCGATATTTCAATTCTATGAACTGAAGCCCTGCTGCTTATAAGAACCATTAATGTGAACCATTATAGATATCATGTGAATTAGTTGAGTGCGATGCACAAATTGGCTGGACACCACAAAATAAAATAAACAGTTTAAAAAGAGAAATAAATAATTATTTTAGAAAAAATAATAAGAAGATGGATACCTTTTCTCCTTTTATACTCTATCGGGGTAATTTTAGCAAGAATGAGTAAAACTCACTTCATTCTCTCCCTTTCTCCAATCAAACATTCTCCCAATCAAATAGTACCACATCTTATACTAGCGTTATTTAATTTGTTCCCTCTCTGACCCTCCTCTTAACAAATGGTACCAAATATTGAGCTAATTCTCCTTGCACTTGTTTATGGTTTCTTCATCTCATGCATTCTTCTTCTTGCTGTTTTCATCATCTTGATTTGCCTCTTCATCACATTTTCTATCGTTCTATTCGCGATTTTCTTGACCGATTCTTATTATGCCATTTCTTTATTCGTTTCATGGTATTTCGAATTTGTGAATCCTAATATTCAACTTGCTTTTGTTTTACTCTTGTGCACTTTGCTACAAATTGGTTTCGAACATGCAATAGCTTCAAAGATGGAGAGTATGCTGACCAAGTTAAAGGCCAAGGCACAAAATGTGACTGATTATATTAGGGACTTCCATTTGAAGCAAAATTAATTAATCTTGATCTTTCTTCCGCACACATGATTATAAAGATTTTTAGTATTTATATATTAATGTTTTGAATATTTTAGGTGATTTTCTTTGTTGAATTGTTGTATATCTTTACTTTTTCCCATTGAAAAGTTGCGACTGCTTTTATCGACACTGACAATTAGCTTTATGCAGTTTTTGAGATTTCCTCTCTAACTTTTGGATATTGTATGCTTTTGCCAATTGCTTGCACGTATCAACTGGGAAATCTTTGCAAATTGAACCCCCAATACATAGTACACACTCTTTTGTGATTTACACCTTAATTATTCTATTTTTAAATGATTTTCACCCTAATCTTTTTATCTCTTGTAAAATCATAAATAAATAAATAAAACAATTATTTACGATGGCAAAATTGGAAAAACAATAGAATTAATATATCTCTATAATTTATTTTTTCCGCAAGAAGTTGGCTGAATATTTTTCGGGCTTCTCCCATACGTGCATGGTTAGTTTAAGTTTATGCCCAAGCCAAGAATAAAATATGTAATGTGGTCTTTCTACAGAAAGAAAGAGATTAAATTATTGAAACAGTTATAAATCTTGACGCTCAAGAATCTTAGCTTGTATCCATTTAGTTCATCTTTAATGTGGTAATATCACGCTGAGCATAATTTCATATTGTCCGAGGCGGAGCCAAGATTTGAAGTTTATGGGTTCCGGGTTCTAATTCTTTTAAGTCACAAGGTTCAAAATTAATAATTTGTACATATTCAATTAATTTTTTAAGACAAATACATAAATTGGACCAAAAAAATTGGGTTCGACCGACCCCGTACTCAATAAGCTAGTTCCGCCCCTGCATATGCCTGCCTGGCATACTATGTTGTTTTTCTGCGAAGACTACCAAAATTTTCAGCATTAAGAATCACTTTATAATTTCCTCCTTTTGAGACCTTTTTAGTTGATAAAGTAAGGCGGAGAGAAATGTTTCTTTTGAGATCCTAGTTTATGTGATGGTATTTGTCTTTGCAAGAAATTTAAAAATAAAAGAACTTTTTTTTAAATTTATAGTCTAAAATAAGCCATAAAAATTTCTATGGACATACATTATTATATTAAGGATAGAATTAGAAGTTTAAAATTAAATTGTTACTACTAAATATAAAGATGTATTTTTTTTTTAACTGCGACAAAAGTAATGAATGTCGCATGAATTGAGAGTCACGAAAAACAGAAGAAGGCTCTAATGGCGGACAAGCAAAACCCTAGAGAGGGAGAGAAGAAAAAGCTCAGTAGAAACTTCCAGTAAATTAGAGCACTCAATGGGGAAAATGGATTATTATTCCACTATACAAAATATTTGTTCCTTCTAATTATACATATTTACAAAGCTGGCAACTAACCAATTAATAAAACTAAGTAACTAGCAGTTGTACAAGTAATAAAATAAATTAAATATAAGTGTGTACATAATCTCAATATCCCCTCCCCCAAGTTGGAGGAGAACTCACAGACAACTTGACAAGTAGATTAGAATGTTTGATGTCCGTCACTGATTTAGTGAATATGTCTGCTAACTGTTTATTGGTAGACATGGCAATGGGGCGGGGTGAGTGCGGGGCGGGGCGGATTTTGTTTGGTGCGGGGCGAGACGGGTTTACTCTTATGCGGGTGCGGATGCGGGGCGGGGCGGGGCGGGGGTTAAATCAGCTTTTAAAAATTTTAAAGCGGGGCGGCCGGCGGGGCGGGTTGCGGGGCAACTTTAAATTTTGGCTTTCTTGAAACAAAACAATCAATTCAACTACAATTTCACATTCTTTTTCACTAGCATAAAACATATACAATTTTTTACAATTTTGCGACTCTAAGATGTAAATAGTTTTGGCCGTATCGTACTCCTATAACAGTTGCTTTTTCATGTTCTCTTTTTAGTTAGAAAAATATTATTGTTTAAGATCTCTCAACTATTCTATCCGTAGGATTAATGTCCTGAAATTCGTCTTACTCATTTCTTACTTAGGAAATTGTTTCCTCAAGAAACGTAACTATTTTGATAAAATAATAATGTGATTCTATTAAACTCTCTATTTTATAAATTAATAAAATGTCAAACTATTTTGTTTTAGAAAAACATTAAAGAAAAAAGAAAAAAAATTAAGTGGGGCAGGGCAGGGTGGGTCCAAGCGAGGCGGGGCGGGGCAGGTTGAAAACTGAAAAAATAACTATGCGGGGCGGGGCGGGGTGAAATTTTTGTGGGTTTTGCCAAACCCGCCCCGCACCCGCCCCGCCCCATCGCCATCCCTATATTATGTGATGACCCAAAAGGTCATCTTACATAATTTAAGCTATGTCTGTGTTTCGAGGCTCCGAGAGCCTCCGTTAGTCTCACCTCGTTATGCGTGCGCAGCCCGGGCGTGTAGCCGGGAAGCTATTATGTGAAAAGTTGATGAAAACGATTTTTGATAATTAATGAATGAATATCGTTGACTTTGGTCAATATTTCTGGTAAACGGACCCAGACCCGTGATTCGACGGTCCCGGAGGGTCCATAGGAAAATATGAGACTTGGGCATATGCTCGGAATCGAATTCCGAGGTCCCAAGCCCGAGAAATGAATTTTTAAAGAAAATTATTTTCTGGAAATAATAAAGGATTTTGAAAATGAATAATTATGTGAAAACCGTGTTGCCGGGCCCGTATTATGGTTCCGGAGCCCGGAACAGGTTTATTATATGTTATGTGACTTATCTGTGAAATTTGGTGTAAAACGGACTTGAAATGAGTGGTTTCGGATAAAAAATGAGACTTTGAGGTTTTAAAGAATTAGAAATGTGGCTTGGAAAGTAGTGTTATGTTCCCGAGGTCCGAATGAGATTCCGAGACCGGGAATAGTTCCGTGGTGTTAATTATAACTTGTCTGCAAAGTTTGAAGTCGTTCCGAGCAGTTTAGGCCGGTTCGGCGTATTGAAGTGAATTCTAGAATTCAAAAGTTCTTAAGTTGATTAATTGGATCTTGAGGTTTGATTCATGATTTTGATGATATTTTTATGATTTAAAAGCTTGAATGAGTCTGTAGGATGTATTGGGAGTCGTGTGTGTTTTTGGTTTTGAGCCCCGAGGGCTCGGGTGAGTTTCGGGTAGCTAACGGGGTATAAAAAGATAAGAAAAATCTGGTGTTTTTGCTGGTGTTTCTGGTGTCTGGTTTCGTTCAGTGCGATCGCGTAGGTCCTCCTGCGATCGCACAATGTTAGGTGGGTAGGGGGTCTCAGATGCTCTAAACGATCGCAACATATGCTCCGCGATCGCAGTGATATGATTCTAGAAGCTCTGCAATCGCACTCTACCCTTAGCCATCGCAGTAGCCTAGCCCAGCGTACTCTGCGATCGCAGGACTCCTTCTGCGATCGCATTTCACCAACCAGGTCCAACTCCGCGATCGCATTCCTATCTCCGCGATCGCATAGGGTAATTTTGCCCAGTGATTTTATTAAGTCCAAAACAGAACCTTATACGGGATTT
>ML263068.1:0-23875 GCA_005239495.1 Nicotiana undulata
GCAATCCCTGTATGCAATGCAAAATGAGGGAAAGGCTCAGGTTTATACCCGCAATCCCTGTATTTATACCTAATATAAAGTAAATCTCCAAAATAACGTAGTTTTAAGGGTTTGAGGAAAACCAGTTGGAAATCTCGAAGAAAGATCATTAAATCAGTTTCAAAGAATAGTAACAATTGGAAAATCAGTTAGAAATCAATTTACCATGATAAATCTTAAGTTATTATGCNCACCGCACGTACACGGGGTTTTTATAGGAAAACCCAGTGAAAATGCCTAAGGGAGATTCCCCAACACAGAGTTAGGCAAGACACTTACCTCAATTGTGCAAATGAACCGCTAATCACTCTCTTGCCACGAGTATCCAACTCCGGGTGGCCCAAATCTATTCAATTCGATGGGATAACGTAAATATAAATTCAAGAAATCGAAATAACTAATTAATTCAGAACTAATACACGAAATTAGAAAATTTGAACAAAACGCCCCTTGGGGCCACGTCTCGGAATCGGGAAAAATTAATATTTTCTGAACCCTTGTTCGCTCACGAGTCTAACCATATGTAAATCTCTCAAATCGGAGGTTAATTACCCAATCAAAACCCAAAAATTAGGTCTAAGAAGTTTCTTCCATTTTTCCTCAATTTTAACTCAAAATCAAGAATTTAAGGGTGGATTTAAGATTAGGAACGTGGAAATTAACCTATGGTGGTAGAAAATCACTTACCTCGATTACCCACGTGAAAATCCTCTCAAAGATCGCCTCTCCCGAGCTCCCACAACTCAAAAATGGTGAAATAACAAAACCCTCGGATTCTTAGAATATGAACAGGGATTTCCGCACCAGCGGTCCCTTTTTACCGCTCTTGCGGTACCGCACCTGCGGAATTATCATCGCAGGTGCGGAAAATCACTTAAAGCCCTGGGACCGCTCCTGCGATAGAAAGGTCGCGCCTGCGGAGCCCAGGTCGCACCTGCGATCCATGACCAGGCCACTCGAGCTTCGCACATGCGGCAAAAGTCTCGCGCCTGCGTACTCGCACATGCGGAAATTCCATCGCAGGTGCGGAACACCAGATACAGGTCTGGTTCAACACTTTGAAATTTTCCAAACTTCTCGATAAGCATTCAAAACAACCCCGAGGCCCCCCGGGACCTCACCCAAAACCACCAATTGATCCCAATACCCTATCCAAACTTGGACGGGCATTAAAAACACATCCCCTAACATCAAAATATCCAAAAATGCATATATTCAAGCTTAGGAACTTAGGAATTTTCAAGAATTCACTTCCGACACCGAACCACGCCTAAACTCGTCCGAATGACCTCAAATTTTGCACACAGGTCATAAATGACATTCCGGACTTGCTGTCATTGTCGGAATTCCAATCTGAGTCCGATATCAAAATCTCACCTATCGGCCGAAATCGCCGAAATTTTAACTTTCGCGAATTCAAGCCTAAATCTACGTCTGGCCTCAAAAACACATTCCGAACACGCTCCCAACCCCGAAATCACTCAACGGAGCTAACGGAGTCAACTGATTTCCATTCCGGATCCGGCTTCACACAGCTCCCGCTCCGGCCCAATTTCTAAGGTCAAAGCTCACCTTAAATGACTATATGTCCAAAAACACTCCAATTTTCATCACTCAACGCTCCGACTCGTTCCATTAACCTAATAAGACAAGGGAGGAACAGTTATCAGGGGATCGGGGCGCTAACTTTCCGAAACGACCGGCCAGGTCGTTACATCTATGAACCTAGACTAATTGCATGTTATGTACTTGCACTATTTGAAGTATTTCCTTATATGTTATGTTCCAATTATATGATGATTTATTTCCTTATTTGTTACTTGTTCTTACTATTTGAAGTTAATTCCCTTAATTAAGGGGATACTTGTACTTATTTAACTCTAATTGGTTCTGAGTTCCATAATTACCGTACAATTGTGATTTTTGCCTTATTTTACCTAGCTTCAAACTATTATATATACTACTATAATTAACAGTCTTGAAAACCCGAACACACTGGTTTAATAACTCTCTCTCTCTCACAATTAAACTTTATGCTCTCTCGTTTGTGCTACTTGTTATTGCTCTGAGTTAACCGGCTGCAAGCCAAGGCTAACTATTGTGCTCTCCTATGTCCTACTTTGTGTTACTGTCTTCTTCACTGGTATGTCCTGATTTCAATTCAAGTCTCAAAGACAACATGTTTCTTTTATTACTGCAATTCATCCTGTTCCTAGTCTGTTTTTACTTATGGTTTTGTTGGTCAACTTGCAATTGATATGTCTACCTTATTTGCTTTATCAACATGTTATGCACTCCCCTCCCTTAGACTTAGCATGTTTACGTAATGGTATCCCCTTTTCTAGTCTCCTTCAATATGATTGTCTACATCTTATGCTACTTGGTTCTGTGTAATCTTGAGATACATGCTGCCTTAGTCCATTAAACCCCTTTTGGGATTTCCCTGATTATGTACATATGTATACCTCTACCTACTACATGCTTGCCCTCACATGCTCTATACTTGTCCCTCAAATCCCATTACCCCTTGTTTGTGGTTGTTGGACTGTTCTTGGTTCTTTGTTCCTTGTGTAGTGTTGAACTTGTTTTGATCCTGAGATTGGAGTTGTTCTGATTATTCTGCTCTTTCAAATTGTCTCATTCGTTAAATTTTTCTGTTATAAAATCATTTTGATCAAGTCTCTTTTCAAAACAGTATTTCTAACTCAACCTTTTCAAAACTATGTCAAGCACTCTCACTCCACTCTTAGACCCCTTAAGTTCTGTCCCCTTTGTGTGAGCATTGCTTTGGGAGAGTTGAGCTCCCTCTGAACTTTGACACACTTAGGCTGGACCTTCCACACTACACTTACTCTACTATGGCTATGAACTCTATGTGTGAGCACTGCCCGGGATCCCTTGAGGTCCTTAGGAAACTCTAACACACCCGGATTATGAGAAAGGTTGTGAAACACTACTTGGCATTGAGGGCATGGAGATTTGGGCCTATACTGCAGGTTCCCTATAGCTAACTTCTTATTTTTCTTATTTTAGTTATGTAATTCCTGCGCAATGGTCTGTAATAATTATTTGTAAACAACTCTGGGTTGGATAGTGAAAAAGGGGAGGGTAATATGTATGTTGTAGTGTAGCCAAGGGTAGAAACCATGCTCATAGGTTTACTTTTCTTCTGTGCGCAACAGAATTCATGTTTAGGAATAACACATACATAGCATGCCATGCATTAGATACCATGCTCCCTAGGCTTCATATATATTGTTTTTTCAGCATCTCATTCATCACTTAGAAATCCTGTCTCTAAGGTAAATAATAATATTAAAATAAATCGTCAACATGTGATCCTGCCCTATGTAAACCTTACATGTCCTGAAAGCACTTAGAAATCCTGTCCTAGGATAAATGTGTGAACGGAAACCGCAATCATGTTTCACAATGCTACAACTATGCTACGCACTTAGAAATCATGTCCTAAGGTAAATAACACTAAAACAAGATGTCACTTCTGCCTATTCTGAAAAATTGTGCATAATTTGGTGTGCATTTAGAAATCCTGCTTTAGTGATTCTGCATGTGTATCATCCTTGCATTAGATATCATGTTCTAGGATCAAACTCGCCTAATTACACTTAGTCTAATTACTGAATATGAAACAGTCCATTTCGCTCTAACAACTGGTAATAAACTCTTGTATATTCAGCATCACTCAGAATTGCATGCTCTTAGGAATAACAACCTAAAACTGTTAACCCTTCTGATAACTGTTACATATGATCCTACGCCTAGGCAAGCCTTAGGTAACCAACTTTAAAATAAAACCGGAACTGTCCGCTTGTTATTACTGTCTAACTATCAGCATGCTTAAAACCAGTAGGCAAACCTGATTAGGACTTCCTCTCTAAGTTATGCAGTAAATCAGTCTCTCTGTTGTTATCACTTAGATACAATGATTAGGATATAAATTTAAACCAAGACCTAAACTGTGTTTGAGTCATGTTGATTTTGTGCATTATTTGTGGAGGTACTTAAGCCTTTCCTGTTTATGTGTTACCCCCTATCTGCAGTCCTATATGTTTTTTCTATATGTCGCCTTAGTATTTTTACCTTTAAAACCTGAGGGTCTACCTAGAACCTCCTTTATAGGATAGAAGTCCTAAATTCCTCCGGGACTAATAGGAAGGGACGGGTAACAACATGCAATAGAGGTCGTGACCAACACTCGCTCTAATTACCTTCACGGGGTGGGAAAGGGTAGATATGGACATGATGACCAGTGCGCTAATACCACGTGTAGCCCCTCTTCGAGGAGTGTCATACCGGGTATTGCATTGATGTGATCAATACTAAAAACAAACCTAGGATACTCTTACTCTATATACATGCTTAGACTATAATTCTTTTCAAGATCTATTTCTCTATTAACTGTTTTCAAACATATGTGTACTTAGACTAAAATCCCCTACGATTTGGACAATATTTGTTTACTTGCTAGTTGTACAAAATTCACAAATGCTATTTGGTCGGGAACAACACTTGTGGATCCTGAGGGGTGCTTAACACCTTCCCCTTAGGATAATTTCAAGTCCTTACCCTGTCTCTGGTTATCAAACATAGTTGTAAATGAACCCCAATTAGGTTCCCTAATGCACCTCAAAATCGTTAGGTGGCGACTCTTCAAAAATATGCAAACCCCTTTCCCAAAAGGAATGAGTTGCCCCAACCAATGTCATAAACCCTTTTAACCGGCCCCGGAAGGAGTGCTTGGGAAAAAGAGGGAGTGACAGACGACTCTCTCCACTCCTTCGATGGCATGGACATGTCCACTTTGGAAGATTTGTTTGGGTTGGGCGACCTAGAGATCCCGAAGAAGGACGTGTCCTCGGAAGCTAGCGGGCCCAGGTTCTATCTGCTTTGGTGTCATAGCCTGCTACCTCCGATTCCTGGTGAGGAGGACCAGATAAAGATGAAAGAGGTAGGCGCGCCGAGTCTTTTTAACGAGGCACAACAGGCGCTAAACCAGGTAAGATATCAAGACTTTTACACATCTTCATGAATTCTGCTTAAGTTTTGGCGTCCGTTACTATTTTTGTTGTTTTGTAGGCCTCTGTGCTTCACCATGAGAGCTTCCTCCTGTGTCATTTTGAAATTTGCCAGCTCGAGTTTGAGCTCAAGGAGCATGTCCGGAATAAAAGGACATCTACAATCCTCTCAGTGAGCAATAGGGGGCCATCAAGGACCTTCAAGCCGATCTAGAGTGAGCAATAAGATGAGGATCTAGTCGTGGTGACTAACAACACAACCTTGTAGGTCCAACAGAAGATTGACCTGATTGACAAGCTCCAACCCGAGACGAACGCGGTCCAGGCTATGGCCGATGGGTGGAAAAGCAAAATGGACCTGCTGGCTTTGGAGAAGGAAATCGCTAAGGTGAAGCTGGCATCGGTTTAGAACCAACTCTGGGTTGCAAAGGACAAAACTGAAAAATGGTCTCAGATGAATGATGATCTCGAGCACAGTTGAGCTCGTCCTTCGCAGAGCGGGATGCCCTCGGTAAAGAATATGAGGCTATGAAGTCCAAACTGGACACAACCTCAGCTGATGCCGAAGAAATGGTGGCCCAATATAAGGTCGATGTGGAGGTAGCCGAGACTCGCCTAAAGGCAAAGACTGAATATATGAAGCGGTTGTCCCGAAGAGAGACCCTCAAAGAGATTCACGCCCGATGTTTTGACCTGTCGGCGGAGATCGAGGAAGACAAAGTGGTTAAGTAGCTTTACCTGCTTAAGATGCTGAAGGCTCTGAAAGTTCTTGCAACGAGTCGGGACCTGGTGAAGACTAGGCGTAGATGCCTTATTATTTTCTTAGTTTTTGTCTCATGTATATATATTTTTATTTTGAGGCCATTTTTATTAGGTCTTTGTAAATACATTTTTCAATATATATATATATATATATGAAACTTTCCCTTTCTGGAAAGATTGTGTCTTTACTTTTGCCAGCATTATTTCATAAATTCTATTCATGTAATGTTTTTAATGCCTATGCATAAAATCAAATGTATTCATGGGGCATTCATTTTTTAGAGGTCCGACCGGAGCCCATCCTCGATATAACTTTGTTTTCTCGAGGCTTTGAAAACTCGATGTAACCAAAAGTTTTTTCAAGATGCTTAAGTAATTTTAGACGATGCTTTTGTCGAGGGTAACCTTTTAGCAGGTTTCGAGTTCTTATAAAGGCCTTAGTTTCTGATTGCGTGCTTCAGACGTCTCCAAGCCATTTTTAGGGTGGCCGTAGACTTTTGTATTTGGGCACTACCTAATAAGTTTGGTGCCTATGGAATTTGGTAGCCTGGGTTGTCTGAAATTTCTTTAGACAACAGTTCCCGAATAGGGGTAGCCCTTAGGCTCAGTAGTCCCCGAGTAGGGGTAGCCCGTGGGCTCTTAGGATCCAAAATTTAAGAGGCAAGAAAATGTGTAATGGAAAGGCAGAACTTTCTTTCATTTCTTAGTGTGTAAATTACATGATCGAAAGTGCATTTAGGGTGGACTATGTGAGCACGGTTCATACGATCGTTTGGACCTTACAGTGAATCCTAACCACCAAGCCTTAGCTTTTAGCATACAAAGTTTTTCCTTTTTTCTTGCTAAAAACCTTAATCCGAGGGTAATGGCCCCAAATATTTGAGGTCGGGCTTGAGAGGGCTCGGATAATGTTGACATGAAGTGAACAATCATTGACTCCAGTTTGAGACCGGTCTTTGAATTAAGTTAGCACGTTTTATTGTTGCCTCGTTAAAAACCTTGCCGAAAAAACCCATTTTGGGACAAACACGTGCTTTCAAACCTAATAGTTATATCTATCCTTGGTCGTTGTCTGCTGACAAGTGGGGTTTTGACTACTTATTAGCACCTTTTTGCTTTTGTATTAGTCCAAAAATATTGATTTATGTCCCCGAAACTAATTAAAGTGAGTAAATTGAAGAAATGTTAGAAATTTGGTATCCCATGATGAATTCCAACTCAAAAGGAGTGTTCCGAATCACAAGCCAAGCAAGGGCGCAAAACTAAAGAAGTGCGGTCCGCAGAAGGATTTTTGCGGCCATAGAAGAAGTGCGGACCGCAGAATTCCATATGCGGTCGCAGATCAAGTGAAAGAGCCCAGCAGGCAAATGTGCGTACCGCATATGAATTTTGCGACCGCAAAACAAGGTGTGCACTGACAAATGATTCAAAGTTCAGAGACTGTGCAACAGACCAAGTCTTTGAAACCTTGCTGAAGTGCGGACCGCACAAAAATTATGAGGCCGCAAAAGATGCTTCGCAGCCGTAATCCAGAATTATGCGATTGCAGAATCAAAGATCTTGCAACTAAGGAAATTTGCGGATTGCACATGGAATTGTGTGGCCGCAGAACATCCCAAGGGGCATATTTGTTAGCAAATTTTGGGCCACTATAAATAGACGAATTTTACTTTTGTTAGGTCAAGTTTCAAATTTAGAGTTGATGTAGCTGTTACATTTTGCCATTTTAAGAAGTTTGTGACTATTTTAGTGTTTAAACATTATATTTTTTTATTTTAATCTTAGATTATGAGTTTAACTAGCATTTCTTCTTTATTTTCTTCAATTCCCATTATGAGTAGGTAGATTTTTACTAGGGTTGCGACCCAACCCTAGTGTTTAAACCTTATGGCTACTTAATTTAATGCTTGTTTATGATTGAGTGTTGATTATTTAGCATAATTTATGCTTCAATTTTAGAACAAATGGTTGCAAACATCGATTCATGCCTTTATTAGCACAAATGGTAACATAGAGTTGAGAGCTATAATACTCCCCAACCAACAAAAAACGTATTAAGATATTTTACCCATTAGGCATACACCTAGCTTATAGTCACATCCCGAGGCTTTTTAATTATTTGAAAAAACACCAAAAACACTAATTCGCTTCTAGTTTCTTTTCTTAGCTTTTAATTGCTAGAGTAAAATTTGAATTAGAAATCAAAACCTTTTGTGGAAGTGCAATTTAGCTATTCCTTTCGCTTACCTCGGGTGTACACTCCTAAACCCCTAGTAACTCCCTGTGGAAATCGACCCCGACTCTTATTGGGTACTATTCTTCCAACGAATGTTTCCACTAACTATTGAGTGTGGATTGGACGTGGATCAATTTTAGCGCTATTTTTGGGGAGTTAAAATGGTGTTAGCTATATATTTGGGTTTGTTCTTGGAATATCTTCTTTTCCTTCTGTGTTACTAACATATGTGAGAAATCTTAGGTACAACCATGGCGAACAATAAGCTCGGATATTTTCCTTTGGGGGATTTGGACGCATAGGACGAGCAAGTAGAGGAGGTACATCATGAGCCACAAGCCAATTGGAGAGGTTGGGTACCTCATGACAATGTTCCCATTCTACCCCCACCTCCACCACAAGCGGCTTTACACTTGCCAAATGAAGGTTATGCTAGTGAAATAGTCCCTCCCCGTATTAGGGCGGGCAACTTCCATATCACCAATGTGATGCTCCAACACAAATTGCTTATAAGGATTTGAAGGGGTTTGTGGACACTTGTTGGGTGTTAGCAAACAAATTTCTTCGAGGATGCATAGGGCTAAGGCTTTTTCCCTTCTCTCTACAGAGGAAAGCTTTAGATTGGTTGGAACGATTGCCGAACCATTCAATTCACACTTGGGATGAGTTGGCAGAAAAGTTATTGCTAAGTTCTTCTCTTCCAGACACATGGCTACACTTCGAGATGAGATCTTGTCATTAAAACAAGATCCAGATGAACCACTATACGAGATATAGGAAAGCTATAGAACAATGGTCAAGGAATGTTCCAACAACGATATGAAGAAAAACAGGATTCAACAAACCTTTTATCGTGGGATTAACACGACCAACCAATGTGTAGTGAATCAACTAGCCGGTGAGAACTTTATGACTACGCCTTATACGGAGGCGTGTGAGAGTTTGGATGAGATGGCGTACACATA
Source organism: Nicotiana undulata (assembly GCA_005239495.1). Taxonomy (NCBI): domain Eukaryota; kingdom Viridiplantae; phylum Streptophyta; class Magnoliopsida; order Solanales; family Solanaceae; genus Nicotiana; species Nicotiana undulata. Next base: position 9,039 of record ML263068.1, read on the forward strand.
ATCGGCTTGTCAATCCGAGGCCAATGTTCCACAAGGTAACCCAAATATAATCCACCTTCACAAAGAATTGCAAGACCACGGACAAGCCATTGCTGAATTGGAAACCACCATGAGTTAACTAGCAAAGACCCAACTATTTCAAGTGCAAACTCCAAAATAATTCGATGTTATGAAAGGAGTTAACATGATGGTAAACAAAAGGAGGACCAAGGATCCACATGTGCAAAATCGAGTGGGCAACTATGTGCAAGAAGATTCAAGATGATTTCTATAATGAACAAGAAGAAGAATTGCAATATGTGAATAATTTTCAAGGTCAAAGAAAAAAATTCAAGGCCCAAGTCAACAACAATGGAGACATCAAAACAATCAATAAATCAATCAAGGAAATCGGAGTGGAGACAACAATCAAGGGAATTGGCATAACAACAAAAATCAAGGAAATTAGAGCGGAAACAACCAAGGGAATTGGGGAGATAACAATCAAGGCGGATGGAACAACAATCAAGGAAAAATCGGGGGTCGGGTTTTCAAAGTACCCTAATGTACCAACAACCAAGCAACCCACCCATGAATTGGGTTCTTCAAACAATGAGATGAGGAATATTGAAAATATGTTCAAGCAAATGATGGAAAAGAATGCCGATTCGGATGCCCAACTTGCCTCACACAATACATCAATTCGTAACCTAGAAGTTCAAATGGAGAAAACCTCTCAAGCCTTAAATTCTCTTCCCAAGGGGGCACTACCAAGTGACACGGTGGTAAACTCGAAGGGTGGTAACAATATGGGGCATTCCATTTCGGTTATCACAAGAAGTGGAAGAGGCGGGAATGCACCCACCTCAAGTAGAAGGAAACTTGTTGATGATGATCAAGTGATGCAAGAAGAAGAGATCATGAACAATGTGGTGAAACCTAATGATGAAGTTTGAATTGATATTGATGATAGTATGGAAGAGGCTCAAGAGGACGTGAATCCGTCTAGAGAATACATTATTGACCTACAGGAGCCGATAGTGCAAAAGGCTAAGGCGTCATTGCCTAAGTGTCCACCTCCATACCCTCAAAAACTTGCCAAGAAAAATGGTGAGAATCAATTCAGAAGTTCATTTAAATGATGAAGAGTCTCTCAATCAATGTGCCATTTTGTTGAAGCTGTGGAACAAATTCCCAGTTATGTAAAGTTTATGAAGGATCTTGTGACCAAAAAATGGTCAATGAATTTTGAGACCATCAAAGTCACTCATCAAGTGAGTGAAATTGTGCATTCAATGGCTTCTAAGTTGGAGGATCCTGATGCTTTCACGATTCCTTGTACAATTGAAAATGTCGAGTTTGCTAAAGCTCTTTGCGATCTTGGGGAAAGTATCAATTTGATTCCCTATTCGGTTTTCAAGACTTTGGAAATTGGGAAACAAAGAGCCACCTCGATGAGATTGCAAATGGCCGACCGTACCATGAAGAGGCCTTTGGGAGTGATTGAAGATGTTTTGGTTCATGTTGATAAATTCATTCTTCCGGAGGATTTTGTCATTCTAGATTATGATGTTGATTATGAAGTACTGATTATTCTTAGGAGACCTTTCCTTGATACGGGTAAGGCTCTTCATGATGTTGAAGCCAGAGAACTCACTTTCCGGGTTGGTGATGAAAAGGTGGTATTCCATGTGTGTAAGTCCATGCGGCAACCAAATAGCAATGAGGTATGTTCTTCTATGGACTTGGTGACCGATGCTATTGTTGATTAAACAAGTGCTACAATCACTATTGGTGATATGTTGGAGGCGTTCTTGCTCAACATTTATGATGATGAGATGGATGGCTTCATGGAATGTGTTAATTCTTTGCAAGGAGTAGGGTCGTACAGCTATGCACTTCGAAAATTGTCCTTGGATATTGAAAATAGGATAACTCCTCTAACAAAGCCTTCTATTAAAGAGACTCATACCTTGGAGTTGAAGTCATTGCCTCCATATCTTTGGTATGAAATTCTTGGTCCTTGTTCTACTTTACTGGTTTATTCTTTCCTCTTCTTTGACTAATGTGCATGTAGATTCCACATTGGCGGTGCTACAAAAGAGGAAGAAAGCTATTGGGTGGACTTTGGCAGATATTCGGGGGATAAGCCCCGCCTTTTGCATGCATAAGATCAAATTGGAGGATGGCGCCAAACCATTTATTGAACATCAAAGGAGACTCAATGAGGCTATGCATGAAGTTGTCAAGAAGGATATTATCAAGTGGTTGGATGTCGGGGTTGTCTACCCCATCTATGATAGTTCATGGACTTCTTCGGTTCAATGTTTCCCAAAAAGGGGGGCATGACGGTGGTCACCAATGATAAGAATGAGTTGGTTTCTACTAGAACGGTGACTGGTTGAAGGGTTTTTATGGACTATTGCAAGCGCAACGAAATCACAATGAAGGATCACTTTGCACTTCCTTTATTAGATCAAATGCTCGATAAATTGGTTGTTTGTGCTTTCTATTGCTTTCTTGATGGGTACTCGGTCTACAACAAATTCTGATTGATCCAGAAGATCAAGAGAAAACAACCTTTACATGTCCCTATGGTACTTTTTCTTTCAAGCGGATTCCATTTAGGTTTTGCAATGCATCAACGACTTTTCAAAGGTGTATGATGGCTATTTTCACGGACATGGTGGAAGACTACCTTAAACTTTTCATGGATGACTTCTCGGCGATTGGAGATTCTTTAGATGATTGTCTTGTAAATTTGGACAAAGTGTTGGCTAGATGTGAAGAAACAAATTTCGTGCTCAATTGGGAGAAATGTCATTCCATGGTCGAGGAACGTATTTTCCTTGGCCACAAAATCTCAAGGAATGGATATTGAAGTTGACAAGGCAAAGATTGAGGTGATTTCTAAGCTTCCACCCCCAACTTCGGTAAAGGGTGTGCAGAGTTTCTTAGGCCACGCGGGTTTTTACCGGCGCTTCATCAAAGACTTCTCTAAGGTGGTGAACCCGTCGTGCAAGCTTCTTGAGAAGGATTCTATGTTTCACTTCAATGATGATTGCATGAGAGATTTTGAATTGTTTAAGCTCAAGTTGGCAACTACTCGCATCATCACCGCTCCAAATTGGAGTATGCCTTTTGAAGTCATGTGTGATACAAGTGACGTAGTGATTGGGGTTGTTTTTGCGAAACGTATCAACCAAAATTTTATCTGGTCTACTATGCTAGTAATACCACGAATAGTAACCAATTCAACTATGCTATTACGAAGAAAGAACTCCATGCCATTGTGTTTTCAATTGAGAGGTTTCGCATGTACTTGATGGGTTCAAAAGTCATTGTCCGCGTGGATCATACGGCGCTTCGTTATCTATGAGTAAAAAGGAATCCAAAGCTCTGTTGATGAGACGGTTGATCTTGTTGCAAGAGTTTGATATTGACATCTAAGATACAAAAGGTAGTGAAAACCAAGTGGCGGACCACTTGTCGTGTTTGGAGGAGGAGGAGGGGAGGCCGCATGATGTCCTTGAAATCAATGAGTCCTTCCCCGATAAGAAACTCTTGGCTATTTCGATGAAATAAGTTCCATGGTTCACGGATTTAGCAAATTTTCTTGTTTGTGGAACCATTCCGGATGAGATCTCTTCAAGCCAAAGGAAGAAGCTCAAATGGGATTGTCATGATTATTAGTGGGATGAGCCATACCTTTTCCAGATTGTATGGATGGGGTGATTAGAAGATGTGTACCAGAAGAGAGCAAGGTGAAATTCTTGGGGCTCTTCATTCTTCGCCATATGGTGGTCATTATGGTGGAGCAATAACGGGCACCAAAGTGCTTAGTTGCATTTTTTATTGGCCTACTCTTTACAAAGATGCTAGTGAGTTAGTAAAAGATGTAATGAATGTCAACGGACCTATGGAATCTCAAAGAAAATGAAATGCCTCTCACAACCATTTTGAAGATTAATATTTTCGATGTATGGGGTATTGACTTTGTCTATTTTGTGAGTTCTTGTGGAAACACCTATATCTTGGTCACGGTGGATTATGTGTCAAAATGGGTTAAGGTCGTTGCTTTACCCAACAATGAGGCGATAAGTGTGGTAGATTTCTTGAAGAAGAATATTTTCACAAGGTTTGGTACTCCACAGGCAATTATAAGCGATGGGGGGTCACATTTTTTCAACAAGGCTTTCGCCATTTTACTTAGAAAGTATGGTGTTACACATAAAGTCATTACTCCCTATCACCCACAATCTAGCGGGCAAGTGAAAGTCTCCAACCGGGAGATAAATAATATCTTGTCAAAAATGGAGAATGCTAATCGGGCTGATTGGTCTAAGAAACTTGATGATACATTATGGGCTTATCGGACGGCTTACAAAACACCTATTGGAATGTCACCATACTGGTTGGTGTTGTTCCGGTGGAGCTAGAGTACAAGGCCATGTCGGCTCTAAAAACATTAAATCTTGATTGGTATGTGGCCGCTAACATGAGGGTTTCACACTTGAATGAATTGGATGAGTTCTGATATCATGCTTATGCGATTTTTGCCTTGTAGAAAGAAAAGATGAAATATCTTCATGACAAATACATTTGGAACAAATAGTTCAAGGTGGGCGATCTTGTGTTGTTGTTTAACTCACGGTTGAGGATGTTTCCCGAGAAGCTAAAATCCAAATTGAGTGGTCCTTTTGAAATTGTGGGTGTGACACCTTTTGGTGCATTATACTTGAAGAACAAAAATAATGAAGTATTCGGAGTGAATGGTCACAGGGTGAAGCACTACTTCGAAAAGGTTGGAGATAGCCACGTGGCATTCATTCATCTCACTTTAGGGATTTTGCGTCGTGCCACAACATTAAACCATGCGCTTCTTGGGAGGCAACCCATGTTTCTATTCCTTTCTTTTTTTTTAGTTAGGTGTTGTTTTTGTTCTAAAATGATTTTAAGTGTGCTACAGGGGTGTGACTTACAAGAATTGTGGACAAAAATATGGCTAAGTGTTCAAGAGAGTGCGAACAACACTTTATTTGTACTTACCACGCATTTTCATATGCCATAGCAGATGAGCATTGCGGACGCAAATATATCTTGCGGACCGCAGAAATGAAATGTCAATAGTACCAACTCTCTGAAGTTTGAGCTTGTCAGTGTGGAGTTCGATCTGTGACGCATGTGAAATCTTTGGCCGCACCCAAAAATATGTGGACCGCAGATTAGTTTTGAAGAATAATCGTCCAGGTTAAAGAGTGCGGACCGCACATGAAAATGTGTGACCGTACTCATCCATGATCCCTTCTTCTTTTGAACGGAATAAATAGAACAATAGGGCTCATTTTACTCTTTTCCCACTTTGAACAAACATTGTTGACCTCCTAAATTTTCTTGGAGATTTCAACTGTCCACACATACAACCACCTAGATTACTCACTCAGTGCATTCAATATATATGGTATGCTTCAATTTCATATTAATTAAGTTATCTTAATTTGTAGATTTTTTTAGTTCATTTTCGGCCATCTGTTATGAGAGTTCCATCGTGTGTCCATGTGGGGTAGATATGAACTGGGTTAACTTGATAGATTCTCTACGGGGACTAGATTAGTGAAATTTCATGCTTTTACAATGTTGACATGCCTACTTGTGCGAGAAATTCAAAATTCTTAGAATTAAAAAGTGTTTGTTCGTAATTTTTTGAATTCTACGCACTTGAGTTGTGCGGTTCGCAGAAATGCATTTTTAAAAACCTATATGTGAGGCAGGAATCTGTGGCCGCACTTCAAATCGTGCGGACCAAAAATTTCCTCTTGCGGCCGCAGATTAGGCCTTTACCTATCATCAGCGAGTCTTCACTTTTGAGACTCCAAGGAGCGGCCGCAAGTCAAATTGTGTGGACCACAGATTTTCTCTTGCGGCCTCAGATTGACCATTTCTCTGTCATCGGAGTGTTTACATTTTTAGGGACTCAAAAGTGCAGGGGCAATCTCAAATGTTTGGACCGCACATCCGCGGCCGCAAGACTAATTTTGCGGACTACAGATCCTTTATCCTGCAAGCATGACTCAATTGTACAACCCCACTATGTCCTATGGTTTCTCCCTTACCCACATGTCTCATGTATGTGTTTGAACAATGAATTGCAACTAACAATCTCCTATGCTTGTTACAGATAATGGTACGATCAAGAGAAAGAGGTGACAGTTCAAAAATGAGAGGTGAATCTTCTCGGGATCGAGGCAAAAGTGACTTGCCCCTTGGCCAGCCCAAGACAATAAGAAAGAAGACAACAGCTGGCAGAGGGAGAGGTGCAAACCTCTCTGAGTCTAGATCCTACGTCCCGACTAGGGAAGTGTCAGAGGGAAACTCAGCCTCTGTTCAGGAGGAGCAGAGTGCCACAGAATCAAGGACGCATGGGAGATACCAGCTCATAGACGATCCATCTTCATCTCACAACACCTCTCAAGGGTCAGAGAGTGCTAGCTATGGTTCATAGACATCAACTGCACCAGCCCTTAAGGCTCATGTTATACATGATATCCCCAATGATGGTTCAGGGGGTGATGATTTAGCTTCACGTCTTGAAAGATCAAAGAAGAAAAAGGTTTGGGAGGACCGCTTTGTCATCTTGGCCGCCTTCACCAGCTTCCATATGTGGTGTCCAGTGATGTCGCTAACTCTGTAGCGACAATTTCTTTTCAAGGACTTGGAGAGATATAACCCATCTATAGTGAGACAGTCCAGGGCACGAAAGGGGTAGATGTGGTTCGCTGAGAGGGTAGAGGATGCCAACGAATACCTTGTCCATGAATTTTATGCCAATGTTGCTCATATCAAGAAAGGGACAAAGGTGAGCAAAGTGCACAACCTCAAGGTCAGGTTTGATCAGCATACTCTAAATGCGTATTTGGGCTTTGAGGATGTTGAGCCAAATGAATATCTAGAGAAATTCCCACTAAAGGATGAAGTCCGACATTGGTTGCTTGAGATTCAAACACCACTAGGGCCACAACCACCATGGATCTCTGTTGGGGTTCCCATCCACCGGAACACTTTGAGTTTTGAGGCGAAGGGGTGGCAAACCTTTCTCTGCAGTAGTTTGGATCCAAGCCAGAATGATACTAACCTTCTTATCCCTCGGGCAGTGATGGTGGCTTCCATCATGGCCAGTTACCCCATCAATTTGGGTGATGTGATGTCAGCCAACATTTTAGTGATTGCACGGCAGGACAACTTGGCCTACCCGTCTCTCAACACTATCACAAAGTACCTCACCGATACAAAGGTAGAGCCAAGGGATTTTGACACCACAGTGAAGGCTAAGAAGCCCTTAGATTAGTATTCTCTGATGGATGCGAGCAACCCACAGAATAAATTTCAGCCTTCTACCACCACAGGGCTAGTTTGATGAGCCAACAGTGGTAGTTTATGAGGCAGCTGATCGTCCATCCACTTCTGTTGAGCCCTCTTCCAGTGCCACTGTTATGCCTCTACCATCATCTTCAACTCCTACCACATCCCCTAGAGTTGCTCTAAAGCCAGTGTTCATGCTCGTAGTTCCCCTATCTGCTCTCCGAGTCACCTAGACATTGACGAGTCTCAACAACTGGATGCAGACAGCTACTTCTAAGCTGTCTAACCTATCTAGTACCATTGCAGCGCAATCATCTTCTCAGGTGCCACAGTCTCTTTCTCACATTGATACGACACTGAATAATATTTTGGAGAACCAGAAGAAAATCATGGATACCTTGATACAGCATGGTTCAGTGATTCAGGAGTCGGAGCTGGGAAAGGAAGTAAATAAGATGGGGAAGTCCCAGGTGAGAAAATAATCAATGGACAAGCTCCGGAGAGAGGTAGCTAGAGTTGGTACAGCTAGCCACCTCCCTTTAGACATGCCCGCACCAGTCCGCCCCAGATCCTTCAGCACCATTTGCACCGGTAGCACTAGATGGCTAGTCTGACGATCCAGACCTTGCGACCGACACTGCAGAGGCAGTGCATGAGATGTTCATCAATCCAGCCACACCTAGATTTGATGATGGTGAGATTCAGTTGGCAGATCCTGAGGGAGATGACATTGCTGGGGACACTAAGATGTCCAAGGATCCATTGGGATTTTTCTTCACCCTCTCCTCTTTTTACTACTATTCTTCTAAGCATTAGGGACAATGCTTACTTTTATTCGCGGGGGGGAGGGGGTGGAGTTTATTTGACACATTGGTACACTTTGATACATTTGGTCTGTAATAATTTGATGATTCTCTTTCTCTTCTTATTTGTATTTATCCAGCTTCTCTCTCTTCTCTTATGTATATTTATCTGTCATTAGTAGTTTTCCTTATTAGCTTCTTTATTTTTTTCTATATTAGCTCTTGTTTTGTTAAGTAGCTTCTTTTTATGCTTTACTAGATAATAAGCCTTTGGTTTCTTAACGGCGCGGTTCTTTCCAAAGGTAGTTGTTGTGTAAACCGGGTGACTCGTCCCAATGATGGATGGCGTGACAACTTTCTTAAGAGAATAGTTTTTGTGCTTAGGTAATAGTAGTAGTAATGAATAAAAATACCTAATCATGTCATGCTCGAAGAGTCAACCATGCTTTAATTGATACCGACACACTTAGTTATGTGCTTATGGTTAGAGACATGGTTTTTAAAGAAATAGCTCTAGTTAGTGATTTGGTGACTCTTGAGTTATGTTTCAAGGCGAAATCCTACGTTTTGCTTGGTTTGAGAAGTGATTGTTGGCTTTCCTTGGCCCGTTTGAGATTTCTATTGCCAACCAATGTCGTTATGCCTAGTCAACCCCTATGACCCTCTAGCCTTTCTCATTTGATAACCATGTTATAAGCTTATACCCATTTTATTATTACCCTCTCTTGGCAACCGGACTTTCCTTAACACTCTTGTTAAATAAGTGGTCTTAAAACATAATTTTTGGGGAGAGATGATTAATTCGAAAAAAGGTATCAAGGCACAAAAAAAAGAGAAAAGAAATTATCTCTATGAAAGACAAGGCAAGAAAAGAAAAGAACAAAAAGAGAAATGCAAAACGTGAATAAGTGAAGGGTTGATGGATTAAAAAAAAGAGGTAATGATCCCTAGCATGAACAATCAAAAAGGAGAAAAAGGAATGAAATGAACAAGAAAGAGTGATGTTAAGTCTCTCTAGTCCTCAGTGAAAAGAAAATACCTCTAAGAAGTGGAAATTGTGAGCCGAGAAATGAAAGTGTGGAGTGCTTAAAGAAAGGTGTAACCACTTACACATATGATATCCTACCCTAAGAAAAAATCCTTCATTACAACCGGAAAGAAGTCCTACTTGATTTCAAATCGAGTGAGCTTACATTAGTGGCGATCCACATGAGGGCCAAGCCTATGGTACTTGAAGTTGTACTTGTGACATTATCTTGTGAGATACAAGTGAACCTTTCATGAATCCTAAGATTGAGTGCTAATTTTTTAAGTGAGCTTGGCAAAAGGAAAGTAGAGGGTAGGAGTTCACCATGACCTACATGATAGAACAAGAGTCCTTGACGAGTAAAGTCAATTATTGAAGCTCAAATGTCACAGTAGAACTATAAGTGCATGAATATTTGACATGTCACCTTGTTGATAATGCATAAGTATTGTGGGTAATTGTTGGTCCCAACTGATGTGTGAATAGCTCACCTTTGACTCGCTCAAATGACCTTTAACTCTAGGAGGTGGGAACAAATTTATTTGCTTGAGGACAAGCAAAGACTTCATCTTGGGAGAGTTAATATATGGGGGTTTAGACTACTTATTAGCACCTTTTTATTTTTGTTTTAGTACAAAAATATTAGTCTTTTATGTTCCCGAAACTAATGAGAGTGTGCAAATTGCAGGAATTTTGGAAATTTGGTCTCTCAAGACGAATTCCGACTCAATAAGGAGTGTTCTGAATCGCAAGGGAAGAAAGGGAGCAGAACTAAAGAAGTGCGGTACGCAGAAGGATTTTGCGGCAGTAGAAGAAAGTGTGGACCGCCGAAGTCCATCTGCGGCTGCAGATCAAGTAAAAGAGCCCAGCAGGAATTTGGCCAATGTGCGGACCGCGTATGAATTGTGCGGCCGCGGAACAAGGTCTGCACTGACAAATGATTCAAAGTTTAGAGAGTGTGCAAAAGATCAAGTCCTAAAGCCTTGGTGTAATGCGTACTGCACAAGAATTGTGCGGTAACAGAAGATGCTTCGCAACTGCAATCCAGAATAGTGCGACTGCAGAATCACCTTTTTAGGTCAAGTTTCGAAGTTAGAGTTGTTGTAGCCGTTACATTCTTTTTTCGTTTTAGGAAGTTTGTGACTATTTTAGTGTTTAAACATTATATTTTATCATTTTAATCTTAGATTATGAGTTTAATTAGCATTTCTTTCTTTGTTTTCTTCAATTCCCACTATGAGTAGCTAGATTTTTACTAGGGTTGCGCCAACCCTAGTGTGTAAACCTTATGGGTACTTAATTTAATGCTTATTTATTATTGGGTGTCGATTATTTAGCTTAGTTTATTCTTCAATTTTAGAAATAATGGTTGCAAACACTGATTAATGCCTTTTTGACGTAGTCTCTACTTGAGAAAGATGGACCTAGTCTAGGATAACTTGCTAACAAGAAATTGGTCTAATTCAGGGTCTGATTAGCCTAATTAAAGGGTATAAACTAGAGATAGTGAGAACCCGACTTGAGCTTATATCAACTATTTTGTTTGATACCCATTTGGACTTGAGAAAGCCAAATTGGACAAAATCACCCTTTGACCGGCAGGTATTGAGTGGGTAACGTAGAGTTGAGAGCTATAATATAGCCCAATCAAAAAAATAATTATTAACGTATTTTATCCATTAGGAAAACTCCTAGGTTATGGTCACATCCCTATGCTTTTTAACTATTTGGAAAACACCAAAAACACTGATCTGCTTCTGGTTTCTTTTCTTAGCTTATAACTGCTAGAGTAAAATTAGAATTAGAAATCAAAACCTTTTGTGGAAGTGCAATTTATGTATTCCTTTCACGTTCATCAAGTGTATATTCCTAACACCCCTAGTAACTCCCTGTGAAAATCGACCCCGACTCTTGTTGGGTATTATTCTTCCAATGACCGTTTCTACTCACTATTGAGTAGGGAATGGACGTAGATCACCTGCAAGTGTTTGTCCGGTTCATAATATTATTAAAGAGTAACTGAGATCGTACCTTAGCAGTAGTATCGCTTTAAGTGTGTTACATTCCAGTTTTTCAGTAGTTGCACACTGTTTCCCGCTTCGAGTTTGTATGAGCATTTGCCGGTAATTCCGACGACTCGATATGGTCCTTCCAAATTCGGTCCCAGCTTCCCCTCGTTCAAGTTACGGGACTGCAATGTTAATTTTATCAACACCAAGTCCCCAATCTTGAAGTGTTGGAGGTTGGCTCTTCGATTGTAGTATCTTTCTATATGCTATTTCTGGGCGGCCAATCGGACTATGGCAGCCTCACGCCTTTCATCCAATAGTTCTAGGATCGTGATCATAGCCTAGCAATTTGACTCTTCGGTCGCATAATTGAACCTGAGGCTCAGTTTTCCCAATTCGACTGGTATTAAGGCTTTAGCCCCGTAGACCAATGAAAATTAAGGGGCCTCGGTACTAGACTTCAATGTTGTACGATATGCCCACAAGACTTTAGGCAGGATTTCCTTTCATTTCCCTTTGGCATCTGTCAACCTCTTCTTTAGGTTTTGAAGTATGGTCTTGTTTGGTGATTCCACATGTCTGTTCCCACTAGGGGTTGAGGTGTTGGTAGTATTTTCTTAATCTCTTCGAAAAAATTATTTACCTTGCTTCCAATGAATTGTTTCCCATTATCGCGCACGACCTTGGTCGATATCCAAAATCGACATATTATATGGTCCCAGATGAAGTCAATGACTTCTTTCTATCGGACCTTTTCGAATGCTTGAACCTTGACCCACTGGGAAAAATATTTGGCCTTGAAAAGTGTGGCTTGATCTTTACCGGGTGCCCCCGGTATGGGACCGATGATGTCCATTCCCCACTTCAAAAACGGCCATGGGGATAGGACCGAATGGAGTAACTCTCCCGGTTGATGGATCATCGCTAAGTGTCTCTGGCAGTAGTCGCATTTTCGTACGAATTCCTTCGCATCTTTCTCCATTTTGGTCCAATAATAGTCGGTCCTGATTAATTTTTGCACCAAAGGTTCTGCTCTCGAGTGGTTCCTGCAAGTGCCTTCGTGAACTTATCTCAAGGCGTATTCGGTATCTCTCGGCTCCAAACACCTGGCTAGTGGACCGTTGAAAGTTCTCTTGAATAGTGTCCCTTCGACCAGCTAAATCTGGCAGCTTGGTACGCAGAGCTCTCGATTCTTTGGAGTCTGAGGTAAATTTTCTAGTCTTCAAGTAATCTATGTACTTGTTCCTCCAATCCCAAGTTAAACACGTTGAATTTACTTTGCCGTGGTCTTCTTCTATTACCGATTTCATGGGTTGTACTACTGTTTCTAAGCCGAACTCCTCGATCGAATACCCCAAGTTAGCTAAAGCATCGGCCTCACTCTTCTGATCTCGAGGCACGTGTTGCAGGGTCCATTCCCTAAATTAATGCAGCAGTACCTGTAACTTGTCTAAGTACCTTTGAATCCGTTCCTTTTTCACTTCGAACGTTCCATTGACTTTATTTACTTCGAGGATGGAGTCACATTTGGCTTCGATCACCTCGACCCAAAGGCTTTTGGCCAATTCGAGAATTACAATCATGGCCTCATACTCGACCTCATTGTTAGTCAGTTTCACAATGCTAATAGATTGCCTAATTACATTCCCCGTAGGTGGTTTCAACACGATGCCAAGTTTAAACCCCTTTGTGTTCGAGGCACCATTCGTAAAGGAGTCCAGATCCCCGAGGTAGTCTTCAAGGTTAACAATAATTCCCTTTAAACTTCGGGTATCAAGGCCGGTCGGCCACAAAGTCTGCCAAAATTTGAGATTTGATGGCGATTCGGGGTCGATACTCGATAACGTACCCGCTGATTTTGATGACCCATTTAGCCAGCCGGACCAAGAGCTCAGGTTTGTGCATGACGTTTCTCAGCGGGTAAGATGTTACGCCACATATGGGGTGGCATTAAAGTACGGTTTTAACTTCCTGGTGGTGCTTAGCAAAGCGAGCTCCTATGTTTCCAGGTGAGGGTACCTTGTTTTGGCCTCGCCTAGAGTTCTACTGACATAGTAGATAGGAAATTACGTACCTTCTTCTTCCTCCCAAACTAAGACTCCAATTACCGCCACCTCAAAATATGCAAGTAAAGGTACAATTGTTCGTCCCTCTTCGGAGTGTGCAGCAGGGGCGGACATGATAGATACGTTTAAGTTCTTCCAAAGCTTGTTGGCACTCCAGGTTCCAAGAAAAATTATTCTTCTTCTTTAGTAGTAAGAAGAAACGACGGATTATGTCCGAGGATCTCGATATGAACCAGCCCAGGGCGGCTATACGCCGAGTCAGCCTCTGGACAGCTTTGACGTTGTCCACCACGGTGACATCTTCTATGGCATTGATTTTGTCGGGATTGATCTCGATTCCCTGATTGGATACAATGAACCCGAGGAATTTTCTTGATCCGACCCTAAAGTGCACTTCTTTGGGTTCAGCTTCATATTGTATTTCTTCAATATGTCAAAGGTTTCATGAAAATGTTTCAAATGGTCCTCTACTCGCAGGGACTTGACTAACATTTCATCAATATAAACCTCCATTGATTTTCCTATCTGTTCTCCAAATATCTGGTTTACTAGGCGTTGATAGGTGGCACCTGCGTTCTAATCTGAATGGTATCACGTTATAACAATAGGTGCCGAAATTAGTGATAAAAGAGGTCTTTTCCTAATCATCTAGGTCCATCCGAATTATGTTGTACCCACAATAGGCATCGAGAAAGTTGAGTATCTCGTGCCCGACCGTTGCATCGATCATGGATCGATGTTAGGATAAGGAAAAGAATCCTTAGGTCACCCCTTGCTCAAGTCTTTGTAATCTACATGCTGTCACGACCCAAGCTGGAGGATCATGACTAGCACCCGGGCCATATTTGCCGAGCACCAACGTACATTTTATCTAACCTTCGTATTATCTTTATGGGATAATGAGATCAATATAAATGGTAGATATGGATCATGAACATACATCACATGGGATGACAAGATTGCTAAGAAACTACATAAAAGGTACGAGCTACAATGTTGCCATAAAAGACTATACAACAAAAATTATCCAACAAGGCATACCAAACTATACATGAGTTGACACCTGTCTATGAGCCTCTAAAGGAGCATAAGTAATACAACATAGCCGGAACAGGGCCCCGACATACCCATAATATCTATAACAAAAATGCATACCAAGACCACGGCAAGTCCGGAGAAGGGATCTCGCCTATGACCGCTGAACTGGAAAGCCTATTATGGTGGGAGAGCTGTGTCTACCTGTCTATCAGGACCTGCAGCACGACATGCAGCGTCCACAAATAAAAGGACGTCAGTACGAATAAAGTACTGAGTATGTAAGGCTGGTCAATATAAATATGAACAATAATGTAAAGATAGGTAGAGAAGATACCACCTGTAACATCTGAGTGCTTCTAAGAGACAGTAACATGAAATGCATGATACATATATATACATAATCTTTTAAAACATCCGCCTCTGTGGGCATCATCATTATCATATCATACCCGGCCTCAAAGATGACTCGATAAACCCAACTGATCAGTGGTTACACAATAGGTGCCATACCCAGCCGACTATAGCGCGGCTCGGTAGAGTAAAATAGATACATATA
>ML263070.1:0-35314 GCA_005239495.1 Nicotiana undulata
TCATCATGGAATTTAAGAGTAGGTGCCTCCTCAGATTTTGGCCATTGCTTCTTTGGAATAGCAATTGGCCGGCTTCTCCATTAGCTAGATTGCTGTCTCCTTTTGTTTTGTCTTTCTACCTTTACAGCTAATTCAACTAACTCATCTAAAGTTACATATTGTTGTAATTCGACTACATCAACTATTTCCTTATTTAAACCATTCAAAAACCTAGCCATTGTAGCCTCCTCTTCCTCCATACAATTAGCTTGGATCATAGCCATATCCATAGCCTTAAAGTACTCATCTACAGTCATGGACCCTTGCCTCAAAGTTTGAAGACGTTGTTGTAGATCTCTTTGAAAGTGTGATGGCACAAATCTCTTCCTCATTACCCTTTTCATCTCAGCCCACGTAGCAACGAGTTCTTGTCCTTCTTGCAATCTGTCCCTAGAAAGCTTTTTCCACCATATTGCCGCATAGTCAGAAAACTCAACAGCAGCAAGTTTAACCTTCTTACCCTCAGAATAGTTGTGGCAGTCAAAGATGGCTTCAACTTTTCTCTCCCAATCAAGGTACAAGTCTGGATCCCTTGTTCCCTTGAAAGATGGCATCTTCATCTTTATACTACTCATATTATCATCCTCTAGTCTTCCTCTTTGTCCCCTCCTATCTCTTCCTACCCTCTCAAAATCAATATCATAATTAAAATCGTCGATAGGGTTTTCTTGATTTACAATGGGAGCAGGGGGTACATTTCTCCTAGCTTGGGGTCTAGTGTTATTTCCCCCACGCAGTTCAGCTATTGTAATATTTTGCTCAGTAATGGTGTCCCTCATCTCTTGGAATTGCAAATTCCACCTTTCAAATTGTTGGTTCATAGCTTGCAAGGTTAAATCATTCCTTCCTTTGATTTCGGCTTCTTGAAGAACCCTTTGTTCATCATCACTACCTGTACGAGACATCTTGAACAAAGCAATATATGTATATCTCTCAATTTGGCTTTTTCCCTCTGATGTTCTCACCTATTTTGCCTTTTTCCACTCACTGCAACTTTTGGTTGTTACTCTTTAGATTTATTAATAAACCTTACTAGTCACAACCCTTAGTGATAAGAATATGAAGTTTAGAAAAAGAAAGAAAAGGAATGACCAAACCTAGGAAGAGTAGGAATTGGTTAGTAGGAAAAAAAAAAGGAAAGAAATCTAGGAAATCCCAAACCCAGAAGAATAAGGAAAGAAGTTTCCTTAATCTTCAAGAGCAAAGATCCCCGTTTTTCTTGTTTCCTTTCTCAACTTGGAAACCAAATAATACTTGAATTCTAAAATAGTAGTGTGCTAAGACTTCTTTTTTTTTGCTCAAGAACCTCCCAAGATTATCAAGATTGAAATCTTGATTAACCTATGCTATGATACCACTTGATAACAATACGATAGGGGTCCAAGAATTACTACAGAAAAAAATCAAAAAACGTGCGGAAACAAAAAAAAATAAAGAAACAAAAAAGACGGAAAATTAAGGATAGATTGAATTCAAGAAAGAATTTCTTGAATTCAAGAAGTCTATTCTTGAAGTTGAATCCTAACAACAACAATTAGCTAACGAAGAACTAATCGCCTTTGGTAGAGATTAAAGAACAAGAGATAGATTGTGAAACCCGACCCTTTAGAATAACAAGANCTTTATATAGAGAGGGGGTCACGAAATTATACCTAAAAAATTAAGGAAATAAAGTCCTAAACTACTTTGGACAACAAGTCCAACTACCATAGGAAAAGGTAAAACTCTAGGAAATAAAAACCAAGTCAATCTTGGAAAGTAATTCCAATAATCTTACGAAAATAAAAACAAAACCTTAACTACCTAGGAAAGCATCAAATATGTCTTAACAAACTTGGAAATAAAATAAGGAACTTTAACTCCTTGTCCTATGTCTTGGCCGCCCCTCCTTGAGCTGATTTATGGTGATTTAGACGCCTAATTTAGGCCCTCTTTGACTGGTGCTTGGACCCCAATCTACCTCCTCTTGGATTTGGACTTGGACCATGAAATGAGTGTAGCACTTAGCTAAATCATCTCCATAATTCTTGAGTTGTTCTTCCACCATTAGTGCCTTCGTGATCTCCCATTGAAGCCCAACAACCTTGTCTTGCTTCTCCTTAGCTTGAGACCTTGTGAATGGCCTTCTTGGTGCTTCTAAAGATTTATGCTTGTCCGTTGAGCTATCACATTGCAAGACTTGAACTAGCACGAGAAATCTCAATCGAGCAGATCGTGATTAAAAATGACTCTCAACTAGTGGTAAACCAGATGCAGGGGACTTATACTGCTAGAGAGGATCGAATACAACAATATCTGGAAAAGGCACGAGACCTAGTAAGACAATTCCATTCATGGAAGGTTATTCAAATACCCAGGGAGGAAAATGTAGGAGCGGATGCATTGGCTAACCTCGCAGCAGTTACCGACGTAACAAATAAGGATAATGCTGTTGTGATACACTTATTTCATTCAGCAATCGACCGGGAAAAAAATGAGGTCACATTTAATAATTTAACCTAGGATTGGAGAAACAAAATTGTAAATTTGTTGCAGAATGGTACCATGCTTGAAGATAAAAAAGAAGCTCAAGCACTTCGCCGGAAAGCTGCACGGTACTGCCTAGTTCGTGATACTTTATACCACAATATGTTTGGAGGTCCCCTAGCAAGTTGACTTGGACCCAATCAAACAGAGTACGTAATGAAAGAAGTACACGAAGGACACTGTGGAAACCACGCAGGAGCAAGATCCTTAGTCAAAACCCTGATCAGAGTAGGGTACTATTGACCTAAAATTGAAGAAGACGCTGAGAATTTCGTAACTAAGTGCGACAAATGCCAACGATATGCTAACAATATGCCCCCCGCCTGCCTTTTCAGATACGAGTGAGTGAGCGCCTCCCCGTTTCTGGCATGCTATAGTTATTAAAGTCTCTCGACGGCGGGAATGGGAGATTACCGGGTCTGTGATCCATGGATCTCCGATCGGGAAACCGTATCCAAGCTCCGTGGCTAGTCTGCGCTCTTTGACCATCGGAATTACTCCACCTAGTTGTGTCACCTTGGCCATTCACGAAATGGGGAATGGATATAGTAGGACCTCTTCCCCAAGCTAAAGGAAAGGTATAGTTCTTACTCGTATTAACAGATTATTTCTCAAAATGGGTGGAGGCAGACACTTTTAAACAGGTGCGAGAAAAATAAGTGAAA
The DNA here is from genome assembly GCA_005239495.1 of Nicotiana undulata. Taxonomy (NCBI): domain Eukaryota; kingdom Viridiplantae; phylum Streptophyta; class Magnoliopsida; order Solanales; family Solanaceae; genus Nicotiana; species Nicotiana undulata. The sequence goes on from ML263070.1 coordinate 3,231, forward strand.
AGCTTTATATGGCGACACATAATATGCCATTTTGGTATACCAAAGGAGATCGCATGTGACAATGGCCCACAATTCATAGGCTCACAAGTCACAGAATTCTTAGAAAGCTGGCACATCAAACGAATCACTTCATCACCATATCACCCTGTGGCTAATGGGCAAGCCGAGTCAATGAACAAAATTATTTTCAACAATTTAAAGAAACGGTTGTAAAAAGCCAAGGGAAATTGGCTTGAAGAGCTACCGGATGTATTATGGGCTTACGGAACTACTGCAAAAATAGCCACGGGAGAAACTCCATTCGCGCTTGTTTATGGTTCAGAAGCTTTAATACAGGTGGAAATTGGCACACCAAGCACGAGATTCACAACAGCAACGGAAGAAACAAACAACGACGAGTTGAGAACAAATTTGGATTTACTCGAGCAAAGGAGAGAAGTTGCATTAATACGTATGGAAACTCAAAAACAAATTATAGAGCGATATTACAACAGAAAAGCTCACCTCAGATATTTCAAAATGGGGACTTCGTTCTTAAAAAAGTCGTTCAATCAACAAAGGAAGATGGTGCAAGAAAGCTAAATCCAAATTGGGAAGAACCTTACAAAGTCCGTGGCATTGCTGGAAAAGGCGCTTATGAGCTGAAGGCTATGGATGGCAGAATTTTACCAACGAGTTGGAATGCTGTTCATTTGAAGAAGTATTACTTCTAAGTAAAAAGAATACCCCTGGTCAGGTATCATTACGTTCGATCTCATTTTTGTACAGTTAAAATTATACTAACCATTTTAGATGATAAGCAAAAAGCTAACCCATCACCAGATGATGATATTAGACCTGCATAGACACGAGGAAGTAACTGAATTTTCGATCTAGGGTTACAACTTTCTGATGGACGTTTTAAAGGGTTAAGTAGTCATCATCTAAATTGTATACCTTTGAGTCCCATATGTTTTTCCTTTTCAGGAAAAGGACCACAAGAAAGAAATAGTCAAGTGCTCGAGATTTCATTCTTCAAAGCTCAAACACTTGGGGGACTATACAGTATGGAAGGCAAAGAAGAAGCAAAGAAGACTATCAAAAAAGTCAAAGCTCAAGCCTGAAGATCCATTTTTCCCAACAAGTCAAGCGTTATGAGAAAAATCAAAGAGCCAAAGACAAAAACACAAAGCCTGATTCAGAAACCTTTAAAAACATATTCGTGAATGTAAACGAATATTTAGGTTAAAGGCAGAATGTTAGTTACGGTTAAAAATACATACTCTTGTACTTATTCAAAAGTTGTTGTAAATGAAAACAATTAGGGGTAAAAATTCATACCCTTGTATTTATTTAAAAACTGTTGTAAAAGAAAATAGTTACGGGTAAAAATGCATACCCTTGTACTTATTCAAAAACTGTTGTAATAAAAACAGTTAGGGGTAAAAATTCATACCCTTGTATTTATTCAAAAATTGTTGTAAATAAAAACAGTTATACCCTTGTATTTATTCAAAAACTGTTGTAAATGAAAACAGTTACAGGTACAAATTCATACCCTCGTATTTATTCCAAATCTGTTGTAAGAAAAACAGTTACAAAAGAGTTATAGACGATACACAAACACATGTGAAATGTTATAAAAGTTCAAAATAATACAAAGACTTTCTTCAAAACATTGTTCAGTAAAACATGTGAAATTCCTATCTCTCTTTTGTACATTTACACCATTAAGTGTCGATCAAAAAAGGGCCCTCTTTTATTAAAAAAAAGGTACGAAAAATCAAAGCATTTTCCAATGCAAAGTCAAAAACTAAGGGGTAAAACAAAAAACCCTAACAAAAAGCATGCGAAGACTTAAGAGTAAACAAAAACTCTAGAAATCAAAAGTCATGCTAATATTAAAATTAATATTGCGGAAAAAAAACTAATTATTAACTTAGTCTTAAGCCGGATTTTTTTATACAAACGTTGCCCCTAAGTTGTCAGTTGGGGACTTACAAGAACCAAACTTTACCCCCAATGAACAGGGAACCTACAACCGAATCAGACAGGGTTTTACATTATTGGGGATAACTTAGCTTAGCGTTATCACTAAGTGGAATCACATAGTCATATAGCAAACAGAAGCATGCTTGAGGTTTTGAAATAAACTAACCAAATAAACACACAGAATTGAATAGAATAACATGAGTTAAAGCATACCAGTTGAGAAAAAAGTAAACAGAAATGCAATGGTAATTTGAATCCAGAGAATCTAGCCTTGGCTTTCAGCCGGCCATATATTGCAGCAAATCAGAATATAGAAAACAGAGAACTCAAGTTTTTAAAAGAACAGAAAGCTTGAGAGTTTTAAGTTATAAAGTGAAGAAGTGTGTAAGTGTCTCAGTGTCAGTGTGTGTTTAAATCAAGACAATAGAAGGGCTTTTATAGCATACAATAGAGTAAGACAAATAAGGTATAAAATCAATTACACACAAATAAGGTATGAAAATCAGTTAATCAATCAATTAAGGTTAACATGAATCAATTAACAGGACATAATCAAATAAGTACTACTTAATTTAAGGAAAATCTCACGCGGAATCAATCAATATCTAAGAATGACGTCAAATAAAATAAGAACTGATTCCACAATCGATTAGGAGTCGGAGCACAAAATCAGTCAGTAATACGTGTATACAAATAAGGTAAGAACAAGTAAGAACTTAAATAAGGAAATACATGTACTAAATTCAAACCCTAATTTAGGCAAATAAATCACTTAGCACTTTAAATGACAGAGCTAAGGTAAACGGGCAAAACAGTATAATAAATAGTCGAATAATTGAAACCCTAAAAACTACAAAGACAGATACATGGAGCTTAATTAAATTAAGCAAAATCAGTCAAAAAAGTAAATAAAAATTAGAGATAAAAACACTTAAATGTTTAAAATATTTTTTTTGCAGAAAACCCTTAGAACCAAACCCTAGCCTTTAGGGTGAATGAAATCGATTAACAATGATAGTAAAAAAACAGAAAATTTTTAAGGGAAAAATACCAAACAAACTCAAACCGTTTCAGATCTAAAGAGATCTAAACGGATTCAACCTGAAATAGCTAGGTTCGTGAAAATAAACAGAAGTGAACCAAATCTGGTTTGAACCAGAGATTTGAAACACGAAAGTATTAGTACTCACAGACATCAGAGTGAATATAGACGGATTAATCGAGAAATGAGAGATTTTGAACCAAATCTGGTTCGAATATCTTGAGATTATCCTCAAGTAACATGAAAATCATACAACCAATAGAGAGATTAGGCCGGATAAGGCATGGAATCGGAGGAAAACCACATGAATCACGGAGGATATCAGTGACAGCGGGCTAGGGTTAGAATGGGGTGAGAGAGAAGAGAGGAAAGAAAGGGATTGAAGGACGGCGAATTGGAAAAATGGGGGTAGGGTTTAGGAGTTGGTGTAATTAAAAAAGGAAAGGGGATCCTGGACCGTTGATCTTCTGAGATCAACGGCCATGATTAGTTCTAAGCTGGAGCGGGTTATGGGTATTGGGTTATTGGGTATTGGGTTATGGGTTAGGATAATTGGGCTGATAGTTATTGGGCTGGGGTTTGGAAAATTAATTAAAGAGCGCTATATTTTAAATACTCACTTAAATTAATAACATAATTCATAAAAATAGTTAATAAATAATGAAAATTCCTATTTGTGTATGAAAATGATTTAAAATAATTACTTAATTTTATAAAAGTATAAAAAGTTATTTTCGTGTAAAATAAAGTAATTATGCATACATGGACTACTATTGCAAAGTTATTGCAATTATAGCCCAAAGATACAAATATAATTATACGTAAAATAATCAAAGCTTGATATAAATATAAATGATAAAATTATTATAAAATTATTTGTGGTGCATTAGTAATTATTTTGATAATAAAATGATGAATAAATTAATTAAAAATCCTTTAAAATTATAGAAAATTATGAAAAAATACTAGTTGATGTTCATGTCTTATTTGAAAATATATATGTATTTTGAAAATAATATATGGGAAAAATTGGGTATCAACAATCGTCAGTCGGAGGAGGGGGTTAAGGGTGACACAACAAGGAAGGGGGGAAGTGGTCGCCGACCAGATCTATGGGGGAACACAACCCATGCTAGGATTTCTAAAAGCAGGAGAGGAAAAAACTGGAAGAAAAAGAGAAGAAAGAGGAAAGAGAAAGGAGGAGAGAGGGAAGAGTGAAAAATAATGCACAGCGTATTTAATGGCTTAAAGGTAGGAAGTGGGCATAAATAGATATTTTGCTATAAAAATTAAAAGGTAGCTATAGGAGATAATTTTTTAAAAGGGTATTTATTTAGAGAAATTTTCACAAACCACTATTGTTTAGTGGTTGTAGCTACCATTTACTATATTACTTCCTATACCTATATGTTTTCAGTTTTTTTAGAGTGTATTCGATGTATTTAAGTTACTGTATTCATGAATACAATAGCAAAACTCGGCGTGAAACATGGGATTCTAGCTAGACAATTATTGTATTTGACTATATTCACGATATATATTTGTAAATACACTAACGTAAATAGCGCGAATCGTGGTCTATTCAGTTGTTTTTAAATGAAAAGTGAATCAATTAACACAATAAACTCTTAATATAACTCAATTATATTACCCATAAACTATATTTTACGCGAAATATGCAGAATCTTCAACCAATAAAACTCGAGATTCATCTATTGTGCAAAAAATATATGAACACATACTGGAAATACATTTGAATACATATATACATCTGAGTACATAAATTATATTAATTAAAAAAATATATATGAATACATTCATGGAGTACAGCAAGACAGTGAATATAATGAAATACATGGAATACAGCGAGATACATTAAAATACAATGGGGGGAAAAGACAATGAATACAACGAAATACATGAAAATACGGGGAGATACATTGAAATATAATTAAAAAAGGTAACAGAATCTTCAAGTCGTCTTTGTTTAAGAACAACCCTAATATCGTCTCGTCGAGAGGGTCGCGATTGCGACTCTAGTGAGAGCAATAAACGAGATAAATGAAGAATTACCAAGCAGCACCAAGCACTGAAACGCCAATGGCAATAACAATTTCGATGGCCAAGAAAGTGTAAGGAGAGATCTGTACCAAAGCTCGCGACCATGAGCTAGAGGGACCCACCATTGTTGATGGGATTGGTTTCCACACAAAACGATCCTGATTTAGCTATTATACAAAGCGTTAAGAGAGAGGGGTGGAGAAAATTCTGCAATAATGAGAGAGAAAAATAATACAAAGCGTATTTTATGGCTTAAGGGTAGGAGGTGACCATAAATAGATATTGGCTATAAAAATCAAAAGGTAGCTATGGAATATATTTTTTTTAAAGGGTATTTATTTAAAATAAATAAGATATCAACATTTGCTATAGGAGGTAAAATTCTATTTATTTATAACAAATAAGATACCAACATTTGCTATAATAGGTAACATTTCCAAGTAAAAATTGTAGGGGCAAACATGCATAAAAGTGTAATGGGCTCAGAAATTTCATTTGGGACACATGCGAGAGGCTCACTTTTCTTGGGCCATATAATACCCGCTATTCTTTCGGAAAACAAACCAAACCAAGAAAATCCATTCTTTTAAACAAGAAATTCCAAGTAACACACTGTTATTTACATTTGAAGGATTGTATATCTACGTAGCTAAGTATAAAATATTATTCCTATAAACTGCCTAATTTTGGTGGGAATGACCAGCTTTTAATTTGATTACAAAGAGAAGAAAAAACTAAGAAAAATCATATGAATTATGTGTCACGATTCAAGTCCATGACATGTATTATTTGCTTCGGCCAAATAGACCTAACAATTTTATCAAAAAATTACAAAAAATAACATGGTGCCATTTAATTTTTGTCCCCAACTTGTCCCAGGGGCAGAACTTCAAGGTCCAAAATTAAAAGTGTTGCTCGTGGGGGGAAGCAAAGGGCAACACTTATTAAATTTGAAGTTCTACCATGGGGCGAGCGGGGACAAAAGGTCAGGACCATCTACTTTGAGGGCTATTTATGTACTTCACCCTAATTTGTCCCTCTAGCTACTCCATCATCGAGCCCAAAAAAGTGCGTATTGCTTGAACTTGTGCTATGCCTTATAAAACTCTTTGTTTTTCTCTCCCATTTTGATTTTAGTTTTGCCTAAGATGAGATGTGCTCCACTTTTTCAAAAGTTTACAAGCCTAAAAGCATGAATTAACCTCGTCAATCCGCCCCTGTGCTTTTATTAATGGTCTTGTTTTATAAGAGTGTTGCTTTTCAAATTTTCTGATAATTCCATTATTCTAAGGCTAAAATATATAATAAATAGTAGTTAGCAATTGGATCTTAATGACAACTTGTCGTTGTTGTTTTAGAATTTCAGCTCTAAAAATGCTGAAGTTCAGCAAATATAAACAAAAACTTCAGCTCCTAGAATGTTGAAGTTCAACAAATACGAAACAAACTTCAGCTCTAAAGTTCATCACAAACATAACAAAGCTTCAGCTAAAACATGCTGAAGTTCAATAAATATAGAACAAAACTTCAGCTAAAACATGATGAAATTCAGCAAATACAGAACAAAGTTTCAGCTAAAACATGCTGAAGTTCAGCAAATACAGAACACAAATTCAGCTACTAGAATGCTTAAGTTCAGCAAATTACAAATAAAAACTTCAGCCAACGCATGTTGTTGTTTTATTGAATTGAATTTTGCCATTTGCACTATTAACTGAAGTTTGCGTGATTGCCTTTGCAAGTCAGGCCAAACTTCATGCAAAAATATTTGAAGTTTTGCTACACTTCACGCAAAAAAAATTGTTACTTCAGGCTCGCCTGCCTGAAGTTACGCAAAAAATGGGTACGCTTGCAATATTTTTTACAAAGCGAATATAAGTTAAAACGTGACCCAAAAAATGGGTATAGATGAAAATGCCCCTCGCCTAACTTATTTCCAAAAAGCGTGGTTTTGATTTGCTCGTTAGATTTAGTTCATACTCCCTTCTGTCCGAAATAAGTGATTATTTGGCATTTTTCTTGTGGTTCAAAATAAGTGATTTTTTTTTCTAGATTTTGAGAATGAATTAATTATTTTTTTTGTACATTGCCCTTGGAGTAAGTAGTGTTGGAGTATGTGTTAGGAGTATTTATGGAGGATAGTAAATGTTAATATGATCAATTACATTGCTAATTAATGTTAAAAAATGAATTTCTTAATATGGTGTGAAAACAGATAAAAAATCAATTATTTTGGACCGCAAAACACACAGCTAATCAACACAAACGAAAAAGAAGAAAAGCAACACTGCGTACATTTTTTTCACAAGTTAATTATTTAAGAATTAAACCAAACTAAAATCCGAATCGCTTTATCAATTATTAGTGGACTTCATGCAAGAAAATAAATTCATAAATCAATGTATCGAAAAATGGCTCGATGGTGAAATATCATGTCCAATTTTGTGGTCACGACTTGTTGTTCTCTTTTCCTTCTCGTATTACGTGCCACATGCCTCCAACAAATGAAATGCATTGCCACTGATAGGAGTAGTTAATTTCCTCTATTTACAATAAGGAACTGCGGCAGCTTTTCAACCATGTCAAGGACATCCCAACTTTTGTTTCATCTTTGGCTATTGCATTTATTTAGAGAAGTGTGGGGTTTGAATGCTCCAGCTTCACCAAAATGAACGATTCCTCTAGTCTGGTGGCACATCCACCACAACACTTAACCACTAATAGATATTGGTTTTAATGTTGCTCTAACTTAATCAACTATAACAAACAGTATACGGATTTTTTGGAAATTCACAAGAAGCTATACTCTTTTTATTGGAAATATTTGACCTGTGGGTCCCAACAGATATCCAAAAAAAAATCAGTCTTTTGCGTTGATGATAGAACAGAAAGGAAGAAAAAACCAGTGGCTCACAGCACTCGTGAGCCCATTGAATTGACTCCTGTCCCTTTCTTTAAAAAGGCATAGCAGAAGGGTATCTTCTCACTTATTTTTGGCCTTTCTTTCCCCATTTGTATTTCTCAATACACTTTCAATATTTCAAAAAATATACATGAACCTATTTTCTTTTTAGTCTCTTCCAAAAAAATGTTTTCTTTTTAAATTTGGAAACAATTTTGGTTAAATTTATAATTCTAACATTAATGAAAAACTTTTATAATCACACAAATACTCTGGGCCTCTTTTTGAATTGTTTAGGACCACAAATTCCAAAAGTCTTCATTTTTTCTTAAACTCCGTGCCCAGTCAAACATGTTCACATAAATTAAAACGGAAGGAGTACTATGTATTAAAAATAACACAAATGGATTTCTTTATCATCTCATGTATTAAAATTAAATATTTATAAAAGGAAATCAAGGAGCAGACGAGAAAATATTGTGAAAAATGCATCGAACTTTTTAGCTGTCACGGCTTCATACTTTTATTTTTGTTTTGTATTTCTTTCTAGTTTAAATCTTGCATTTGTTGTTAGAACAATTCTATTTCTATAGAAAAACTCTTTATCATTTATGTTTGATTGTGGCGCTAGAATCCTTTCTATCATCTTCTCCAAAAAGTAATTGGATCCCAAAATTCTGGCCCCCACAATTAGTTGTCCCCATTACCTTTTTTTTTTGGTTTTTAATATCTTATTTTAAGATCTGACGTCTCACTTGCGAAACACTAGATATATTGTTGTTGTCGTTCACTTTGAGATATAGAGCTTTTGAAAATATTTTAGAAAAATACGTATTGCGAATTCAATTCTCACGGTTCTTATTTGGTCTTCTCTAATCTTTCTTCTTTTTGTTTCTTCGAGAACCTTCTCCTCTAAGATCTTCAACTATTCCTTGTTTAGTCTCCTTTTCAATTCTTGCCTTTTTAATGCCTTAAGCTTTCAATATGGTTGTCTAATTATGCTGACTCTCAAAGGCAAAGTTAACTAATTTTGGTTTAGTACATACTTTCTTAATTTTATTTTGTAACGGACTTCAACATAAACAAACAAACTTAAGATTGAAATAAAAGAGTAGCAACCCAATAGCCTACGACTTTATAAAGATTTTGAACCCCCTTGACCACTAAGCTACACTTTTGGGTTGTGTCAAGGGGGTTCAAAACTTAATATATAGAGGTAAAAAACAGATTTTTCCTTATATATACAGTGTAATTTTTCGGCGAAGGGGTTCACCCCTACCTAGGAGGCATGGTTAAAATGCCATCAAATATTAAAACAAAAGAAAAAATCCAAGCGTTTCCCTCCAAAAGACTTGGAATCTTAAGTCAGCATCTAAACCAAATGATGAAGACGTTCTACCTATATATCACTTGTTTAAGCTTTTATACAGAGAGTTATCACAAACATTTGACAAGGGAAACTGATTAATCATTTTCATTCAAAACTGTTATAAAAATCGAGCCTTTTCTATTTATCAATTTCATTAAACACATTATAATCATTGAGTCTCTCTTCCTCCTCATTTATAATTTTTTTTCATATCAAGCTTCTTGTGGTTTTCTTTTTTTACATATCTAAGAAAAATAGTTTACGATACAGATATTCGAAAAGTATTCATAGACCAATTGCAGCAGTTTTATTACTCTTTCCGTTTCAAACTGTGTATAGTCTAACCAACATTTTAAAATATTGTTTTTTTTATCATATTGACATGACAAAAATTACTACTTATCGTACTTTTGTGTAGTTTTTAAATAATTTTCTTAAATCATAATTTTAAAGTACTAAGTTAAACTAATTCAATTTACGTTAAAAGTTTAGTTAACTCGACTCTTGATAAACGAAATATATTATCTAAATTAAAACAAAGGTAGTTATAGTAATTTTATCCGGTCACTATTCAGCGAGACTACATCCTCTGCACTCAAAATTTCACCATTTTTGATATCTTAAAATGACAAAGGAACACTTTGCTAAAATCCACCATAGTAAAAGTACATAACAAATAGAGGGAATATATCAATAAAAAGTAAAAAGAACAAACAAAAGATTAAACTTGGACTCAATCCCAGCTGGTTGACTCACTGAGTTTGTATTCATTCAACCTGAATCATTGCCCAAGGACCAAAAATTTATCGAGCAAATTGCTTCATTCTCCAAAAGCTAATACTTATAGAACTGCTTTATCTAAATCAATAACTAATTAATAGATGAACTCAGCCATCAAACCCGGTCTGGCTCCACACAGCATCTCGGACCCTACTCAAGTCTCGACCCTTTAACGTTCGTCCAACGCCTTCAAACACCGAGTGGGAAGCTGAGTTTCGGCTCCTAGCAAGGTATTCGTGCGGCGGAACCATCTCCGAGTCGTGATCATCAACGCCATCATCCGAGTCGTGCAATGACTCGACCGAGTTAACTCGGTATATCTTGGACCAATCAGGGACATTCACTGGGGCCGAGGTGGCCATGTGGCACGCACGTGGGGATGGCGCGTCTTGTCCGCGAAACTGGTGCAAGATCCGAGAAGATGCCATTTTACCTGAATCATCAAACGCCAATGACAAGCCCCCCACCTGACGGCGGCGGCTGTGGTGGTCAGCTCGTGGGACTGGCTGCTTGCGGCTGATAAATCCACCAAAGCCACCGTTACTATCTGCGGTGGCGCGTGGACTCCACTCTCCCATGGAGCCGTGATCATTCCCGTTGACCATGTCATCAACCGTTGACCAGACATCGTCTTCTCCTAGTTCTGAGGAACCATTGACTGTTTCACTTCCACTTCTGTAGTTGTAGTTTCCTAATAACATTTCGCTTCTACTATTGGTCAGTTTCCGACCCTTTGCCATTTATCATCACCTTTGTTTATTTCCCGGCGACAGGAAAGAATTCTATATGTATATACAAAATGATTCCTTTCCTTTAGAGGGTTGCCGGAATCTTGATGTTCCGGCGACCCAAGCAAGAAAATGAAAAGATAAAACAGTTGTGTGTGTTTTAGTAATTAAATGTTATAGCTCCATGGTGGGAAAAAAAACTATAAATAACGTAGACTCAGCTTCGAATGAGGAAGTGTATATATAAGATATGATTGGAGATAGGGAACTCGATTTGCATTTCATGTGAATGTGGAGTTCATTTTGTTTGCATTTCATCAATACATTAATAACGACAAAAAGTATATGGTGAGAATGGAAGATGATCACGAAACTATAAAACCACAAACATCAAAAAGTAAAGTGGAACTTCGTTTAAGATTCCTAAAATACTCCAATAACTCATTCTACTTTCTAAAATGTGAATTCAGATCTAATAGTAGTTGAGAATTTAATGTATTTTTTGGTTTATGACTTTATGATCTGGTTCAAAAATACTAAAACTGAATGAATTCGACATTTATAAGCTACATCTAACCATGTGCTTAAGTTTGTATTTCATCTATTGTATAGATGTTTTTACGCATAATTATGTCGCTATATACTCTTATGTGATATACTTTTCTTTTTAGTCTATGTCTAAAAGAATGAATGCTTCTATAATTAAAGATATTTAACTCTAAATATTTCATGTATATATATAGAGAGAGTTTGTTTTAGATCACAATTTTTTTCAAAGTAATTTTTGTCTTTTTAAAATTTGATGTCCAGTCATAATCACACAAAATAGAACATAAAAGGTATACATTTAACCATATGTACTTAGTCTTTATAGTAAGATTTAATATAATAATTAAGAAAATAAACTAATACAATAAGCTATAGTTGTTACTTAAATTTAGGAAATTTACATGCAATAGCTAAATAATGCACTCTATTTATTATAAACCAAAACACTTCAAAAATATTATTACACTTTTTATATTATATAGCAAAGTGGCAAATATATACATACAATTGAACCCTCAACTTTTCCCTCCACCCTCCCTCTCTTCTACCTCAACTCTCTCATCTCTCTTTCTGAAACCCTAAATCTGGTTCTCCAGCAGAGGCTCATTAACACCGATGACCTAGATTCTGATTTACTCAAAACAAAGCTTTTTTCCATATGATTTTGCCGCTCAAAATCCAGTTTTGGTATTTGGGTTCTCCTTCTTTGGAATCAGTGGCTTCTTCTCCTAAATCAATGACTTCTTCTCCTTCTTTGTTGTCCGTTGACCCAAATTCCGATCTAAAAACGAAGCCTTTTTCCATATGATTTTGCCACTCCATATTCGGATGTATTTGTTTCATATAAATGGATCCATGGCGCGATGGGAAGATTTGATACACTGTATTTAATTTACTCAAAACCAAAAGTTTCAGATCTATGTATCATTTGAAAATTCAGAGGCGCAATGGAAGATTTGAGGGCCAGTTTTTTGTTCGTCTCCTTTTTAGTTTTAATACAATATATACAGTATTTTCAGATATATGTATCATTTCAAATACATTGTATTTTCACGTGTGTTTATGTATTTTGAAGGTTAGTTTTTGTGGCAGATCCCTGTATTTTTTGAATTTTGTTTGTTTGAATATAACCTAATTAAATACATTAAATTGAAGATAGTGTAAAAGCATCCACAAATGAATATAGTGAATTGAATACAACCGAATATCACTATTTTGTTGGGTTTTTGTTGTTTGAATGCCGCTCTCTATTGAATACGGTGAATCGAATACAATGTAAAATAGTTAATAATGAATATGGGTAAATTGAATACAGTGTACAAAGTCGAATTGATTAGTTCGATATACACTCTATTTCTTAATTTTTTGTTATTTGAATACAACCGAATTCATTGTAGTGAAATTGAATACAATATAAAATACATAACAACGAATACATCTGAATTAAATACAGTATATATAATCAAATTGATACACACTGATTTATTGCGCTTTCCGTTATTAAACAGTTGTAATCTTTATTTTTTAGGCAAATGATCTCATTGTATTTACAAATATAGTCACATGAATATATAGATTATACAATATAACAATTAGGAAGTCTAGATTACATCAAAGACAATGATAACCAAGCCATGCAAGCTGCCATGGCAATGTAATAGTGATCGAAGAGAGAGAGAAGAATGGATGAGGAAGAAGAAGATTTATTTCTGTTATAATTGACTTTTACAACCCCGACTTCTCTCTTTTATTTCTCATATTTATCAACTATTTTACCTTACTACTTTCTTCTATTTACACTTTACTCCCTTCTAGTTTTTTGTATATTTCTTTTAGCCCTTTTGCTTCAATACTCCCCTTCAAGCTGCAGAGTGAAAAACATCTAACACTCCCAGTTTGGACATAAGTGACTGATGTTGTACTGAGCCTATCCCTTTGGTCATCATATCAGTTGCCTGCGTTTTGGTAGAAATATATTGTGGTGTGATCAATCCACTCTTGAGCTTTTCTCTCACGAAATGACAATCTATCTCTATGTGCTTTGTCCTTTCGTGAAATATAGGATTTGCAGCTATATGCATTGTTGCCTTGCTGTCGCAATGCAACTTTACTGGTGTCTCTACTTTGTTTCCAAGTTCTTCAAATAAACCATACAAATGATCTCTGCTACTACAGTTGCAATGCTCGTGTACTCCGCTTCTGTTGAGCTTCTGCTAATGGTCTGCTGTTTTTTGGATTTCCATGACAACAAGGAATCACCTAGCTTGATAACATAGCCTGTCACATACCTTTTTGTGTTGGGACATGATTCCCAATCTGAGTCACAATAACCAGTAAGTGTTTGAGTCCCCCCTTTCTTCAGCAAAATTCCCAAGCTTGGTGATCTTTTAATATATCTGACCATTCTTAGTGCTGCATCCATATGTGACCTTTTGGGTTGTTGAATGAATTGACTTAGAACTTGTACTGCAAAGCATATATCTGGTCTTGTAATAGTCAAATAGAGCAATGTTCCAACCAACCTTTATAAGTGCCTCTTCTTCCAGTTGTACATCATCTGTTCTGCCAACATGATTATCATAATCTACTGTAGTAAGTTTACAATTTAGCTCCATTGGTGTTGCAACATGTTTACAACCACCCAATCCTGCATCAGAAATCAATTCTAATGCATATTTCCTATGGTTTAGAAGAATACCCTCTTTTGATCTCAAGACTTCAATTCCCAGGAAGTATCTAAGCTCTCCTAGGTCTTTAACCTTAAAGTGTTTATGTAGAGTACTTTTAGCCTCATCTATTAAAAATTAAGAACTCCCTCTTATTAGAAGGTCATCCACATAAATGAGGATGACCACAATGTCTATGTCGTGCTTCTTGGTAAAGAGAGAATGATCATGGGCACTTTGTGTGTATCCAACATTTGACAAAGCAGTGGTAAGCTTTATGTTCTATTGTCTTGATGCCTGCTTCAGTCCATAGAGGGATTTTAATAGTCTGCATACCTGATACTCCTCTTGCCTTTGAAATCCCTGTGGAAGCTCCATGTAAACCTCCTCAGCTAAGTCTCCCTGAAAGAAGACATTGTTGACATCCATTTGAAAAAGATGCCAACCTTTGGATGCAACCACACTAATAAAAGTTCGAATAATAACCATCTTTTCCACAGGAGAAAATGTCTTATGATAATCTATTCCTTCCTGTTGAGTATAGCCTTTTGCGACCAGACGTGCTTTAAACTTTTCCACTTCACTATTTGCTTTATATTTGATCTTATAAACCCATTTAGATCCAATTGGCTTCTTTACAGGAGGTAAAAATACAATTTCTCAAGTGGAGTTATCTTTAAGAGCTTTGATCTCCTGTTGCATAGCTCCTATCCACTGTTGATTTTGAGCTGGCTCTTTGAAGGTTCTAGGTTCAGTTAATACTGAGAAAGCTCCTAGATAGGACTGGTAATTGGGAGAAAGATGATGATAGGATATGTGAGATGATATTGGATACTTGCTTGTCACAGAAGAAGAGACATAATCTTTCATCCAAAGAGGAGGTGCATGGGATCTTTGTGGCCTAATATGTACTAAAGGAGGTTCTTCAGTTGGAATAGGATCATGATTAGAAGTTGTTGGTGTGGTGCTTGTAGGAACTACTACATCTGGTGTTGAATAAGTAAGAATTGTATCGTTTAGATCCCCTTGAGCTTTGGTATTGTCATTTTTCATGGTGGTATCCATTTCAGCTATATATGTCTCATGCTCAGCTAAATAAGAGTCATCCTGCAATGTGGCTATATCTTGTGTAGCTGGCTGTATGAAATCCTCTTGAAGGACTGAAGATGTAACATCCATGTCTTGTACAAACATGTCTTCTGCATTTTTGGAAAGATTTCTAAAAGGAAATATATGCTCTTTAAAAACTACATCTCTACTGATAAAAAAACAAGAATTGTTTTCTAAGTCATAAACTCTATAACCCTTTTGAGTGTTAGATACCCAATGAACACTGTTCTTCTTGCTCTAGGAGAAAACTTATCTCCCTTAGTCAAGCTACTGGTATAGCACAGACAACCAAATACCCTTAACTGTTATATATTAGCTTGTTTCTTGTAAACCAGTTCATAGGAAGTCTTGCCTTCTAGTACATGTGTGGGCAGTCTATTTATTAAATACAATGTTGTTCACACACATTCTCCCCAGAATTTAATAGGAATTCCACTTTGAAACTTGAATGCTCTATCCATTTCAAGAATATTCCTATGTTTCTTTTTCATAACTTCATTTTGTTGAGGAGTATAGGCACAACTACTTTGATGCACTACACCCATAAGAGCAAACAACTCATAACATTTGGAATTAAAAAATTCAGTCCCGTTGTCTGATCTTAGACACTTCACAGTGGTAACAAATTGGTTCTTTATTATTGAGATAAAGTTCCTCAGCACAACTACAACTTCACATTTAGTACTTATCAAACACACCCATGTATATCTGCTAAAATCATCTACTATAGTAACAAAATATTATTTTCTGTCATAAGTGGGCACCTTATAAGGTCCCTAAACATCCAAATGCACAATCTGGAAAATACTACTTGATCTTGAACTGCTAATCGGAATTGCAGTCTACATTGTTTAGTTAGAGGACAAATGTCATAATCTTCAATACCACTACTACTGATTTTATTCTGTAAAGATGGTAAGTGTTGTAGAGCCTTCAAGGAAGCATGTCCTAATATGTGATGCCATAGAGCATTGTCAGTCATTTCCCTTAGAGTTGTTCCTGCTAATATTACTACCCTTCCTTTCAGCAAATACAAGTCACCTGACTCTTTACCAATCCCAGTACCTTGCCACTGTAAAGAACCTGGAATAGGCAGAAGTCGGGATAAAAATTTACTGAACACTTGAGTTGTTTGGTGAGCTTTGACACTGATAGAAAATTGAACTTAAAATCAAGTACATATAGAACATTATCCATACTCTTGTTTCCTAGGACCACTGTACCTCCTGTATGTTTTATTTCTGCTTTATTTCCTGTTGGCAGCTGAACTCCATTATGTTCTGTCATTTCCCTAACATTGCTTAATATTTTCTTACTATGTGTGATCTGATGTGTGGCTCCTCAATCCACTATCCATTATTCTACAGAGGCACTACATAATAAGGAAGTTATACCTGCCATGCTTGAAGAACAATCTCCTCTTATTGGCTTGTTTAGAAGGCCTACCAATTGCTTGTATTGCTCCTTTGTCAACACATGTCCCTGAAATGAGTTCCCTGAGCCTTCTCGTGCCTCAGCACTAGCAGCATTCGCATAAGGTCTAGGTCCTCCACTTTGAAATTTCCTTTTGTTCTTAAAGTGTGCTGGATAACCAATGATCTTATAACAATTTTCTTTCAAATGACCCTTGTATCCACAATGATCACAAATCAACCCAAACTTCTTTGGTTTCAGAATTAGACCTCATCCTGCCATCATTGTTAAAGAATTTTTGTTTGTGTCAACAACTCCTAATGATCTTTGGCTTTCTTCTTATGTTACAATAGCATATGCCTCAGTTATAGTAACAACATGCCTCCTTAGCAATAGAGTGCTTCTCACATTACTATAAGTCTCATTCAACCCTATTAGGAATTGTAGCAGCCTCTGTTGAGCCAAATGTTCTAAGGATGGTCTAGACTCCTCACAATCACAAGCTGAAGTTGGAACTAACACATCTAGCTCACTCCACAAATCACTCATTTATGTATAGTAACTAGTAATAGAATTTGTGCCTTGTTTCAAACTAGCAATTTCCGTCCATAGATGATATATTCTCGTTAAACTACATCTATAAAAAATTTCTTTGAAATCACTCCATACTTTCTTCGCATTTGAAGCAAATACAATACTAGGCATTAACTCACATGCGACAGTGCTTTCGATCCATGACAACACAATTGCATTGCATCTTTCCCACTGTTCTGCAAGTTCTCCTCTGTATGTGCTTTTGATGCATGTTCCATCCATAAATCCAAGCTTTCCCTTTCCTCTCAGTCTAGCTTCATTGCCCTGCTCCACAAGTCATAATTCTCCGTCCATGTGAGCTTAATGGGACCAAAACCAGATCAGGAGCATCAGAAGCTTGAAGGAATAACGGATGGTTGTGCTCAAGCAAAGTCACTTCATTTCCGGCCATTTTTCTCCGATCAAAGAACTGCTAATCCCTAATTTCAGAAAATTTCACCTTTCTTCGTGGATGTTTCGAATTTGAGCCCTAGATTTAAGATCTTGGCTCTGATACCATGTTAGGAGATCTAGATTACATCAAAGACAATGATAACCAAGTCATGCAAGCTGCCATGACAATGTAACAATAGTCGAAGAGAGAGAGAGAGAAGAATGGAGGAGGAATAAGAAGATTTATTTCTGCTATCACTACCTTTTACAACCCCGACTTCTCTCTTTTATTTCTCCTATTTATCAACTATTTTACCTTGCTACTTTCTTCTATTTACACTTTACTTCCTTCTAGTTTCCTGTATATTTTTTTTTAGCCCTTTTGCTTCAATAATAACACAGTAGCAACAAAGTTGTAGCTACGACAAATATATATGAATATTATTGTAGTTATAGTGATTTTTGGAAATCCCTCTTAAATTTAACTGTTAATGAGAAAATTCTGAACGTTATCCGTATATGAACTTAATTAAAATGATGGGTATTATAAAATACTCCCTCCCTTCCATAATAAGCGACCATTTTTTTTTTGGGTCCAAAATAAGTGTCCATTTATATAATCAAGAAAAAATTCAATTTTTTATCAAAATTACCCTTATGTACGTATCTCTAAAAAGTATTTTACTTCTCACGTTAACTATGCTACAATATTTAATTAAGAGTAGCGTAGTTACACTAACTATTTTTATTTAGAATTTTATATTTTTTAATGGGTGTAACCAAAGCAAATTAGTTATTTATTATGGACCGGATGAAGTAATCAATAAAGGTGAATTATGGGCTGGTTGAATTAGACGCGTATGAGAAAGAGAGTGGAGGGCACGTACCAATTACTTTAAGGGAAAATATCTTGTCAGATTGGAATGATGACTGAGTGGTATTTGAGATGTTGGATTCTGATAGTCAGTGATTACTTTTGCAGTAAAAGAAAAGCTAAAGATAAATTTTTTGCAAACATCAATGAAAAGGTGTCTTTTACCTTAATACTGAAAAGGTTAAGACAATGCAAGTATGATTGTCCCATCCTTTGTTTTAAGAGCCCGTTTAGACATTAGAAATTTTTTACTTATTTTAAAAATCAGTGTGTGGCCACAAATTTTTTAATTTTCACTTAAAGAAAAATTTTAAATTTTTTTGAAATTGAAAAACTCTAAAAAAAAAAAAATCGAAACTTTCACTCAGATTATCCACAAAACTTCGAAAACAAATCATAATTATATTCATTCCAAAAACTGCTCTAATTATCAAATACTATTTTCAGTTGATTTTTTTTTTCACTTTTTTTTTGGTTGAAAATTTACAATTCTTATGTCCAAACGCCCACTGAGGTTCATCCAGTGAAATTTTTGGGAAAGAGAAAGATTTGGATAACTAATAAATGCATTACTATCTGTTTGCCAATACATTATTTGACATCTGTTTAGATAATGTTTGGTTTTATTTTCTTCATGTCTAGAATTCCTAAGTTAGTATCATATACCACCTAATCCCAGGAGAATTAATTGAGGCATCAGAGTAGTTTCCAAATTTGGTATAGATTGCAAATTTTTTGAAGGACACTGAATGACGATAATTATCTTAAGATAACCTCCTTCATAGCTTAATTAAGGAGTAAATTACTTTGTACTATTGTTTGAAAATTATGGTCAAACAAATTATATAAAAATTTGTATGGATGTTAAATCATCTCATTAAGGATAAAAAGAGATACTTAAATGTCAAAATGTGTCATTTTTTTAAGGACTAAAAAGTAAAGTGTGTCACATAATTAGGGATGATGAGAGTAATTATTTTTATCTAGTTTCTAATGATGTATAATTGCAGCAAAAAACATGAGAAGTTGAGTGTATTTCGAATTCCTTCATAATTGAGTAACAGATGGAGGAAGGTGGAGCTTAGTTATGTGGTCATGTTCATGCCGTCATTATCTACTCGTGCCATTTTAACATGTTTTTAATTAGTTTAGAAAAAATTATTGTACGAGAGGAATGTGACTGATTGACGATTTACCCTACAATTTTTCCCTTGTGTTCGACATATTTAATTTAAATTTGATAAATTCAACCTTCCCCCTTTGTTTGGTTGATAAAATGAACCGGGAGTAATTGTGTAATATTTTGAATTTCTGAGTAGTCATACCCGATGAGTATTGAAAATTAAGGCAAATGATATTGGGACAAGTTATGTCATTTAGTAAGTGAGAAGGAAGTTGGAAGTAAAATTTGAAGTGTTGTACAATTTCACTTTCAAGAAGTTAATTCTTGTCCTCAAGTATCATAAGGTTTCCGTAAAATTTGGACTCTTTGATTTCTGAACCAAATACTAAATCCATGAATAAGTTTTTAATAAAAAGCAAAGGCTTTACAACTTATATAAAGAGCACATTGGACGGCTGAGAAGTGTTTGTATATTATATAGTTAGGACACAAAATGGAACCCCACAAGGAAGTTGTCTTTTAAGAAGTAAACCAAAAAACGTTATCATCATCACCATCCAACATTAAAAGTACATAGTAGGGATTTCTTCCCACCCTTAAAATGGTCCAAAAATATGGACCTATGAGTGCTTAATTTCTTGTTGCAGTTAACTTTGAAGTGGTTATAATTTGCTAAAATCTCCCCTCATATATATATATATATATATATATATATATATATATATATATATATATATATATATATATATGTTGTTAGTTTATGCTACTGTTAATGGAATTGGAAGTAAAATGGTTTTGACCGTGGTAAATCCAAAATGCCACATTTACTGTTATACTAAAATTCTATTAAATAAAGAGTATTTAAAATTATATATATATAAAGTATAAGTTTTTAGCGAAGGAATTTCAATTGAAGTCGTTCGGACTAATTAGCTCAAAGTGACTGAACATCAAGAGTAGTTGTCTAGACCCACATGAACCTGCTGCTTAGGGGCCAGGGTTGGACCCATTTTTACTGTACCTCAAATGCCAACTTGATGGTGCTAAGCTAGGCTTGACAAAAGTATCCTATATATTCTAGGGTTTGTCTATAGGCTAATGCATAGTGGTAAATGGAACTCTTTTTTATCGCTGATTAGATTTAATATGCTTTCTGTAATTGTACTTTGCTCTTATTGTATGAGCCTCGTTTACACTTTATGTTGTGATCTGAAAAAGTCATGATCATTGCATATGTATATATTTTCATAACCTCCTAAAGTTCATGACTAATTGTTCCCTCTGTGTTCTTATTTCCTATGTTCCAATCCCGATTCTCCTAGTCAACTCTTGCGATGACCACTCAGAATAGTAACAAACAAACGAAATTTATACTAATAATTAAGTCAATGAAACAAAATATCAAATTAATCACTACTGTCATTATTGACATGACCCGCCACATCATCATGCCATGTAGGTGTCACTTGGCATATACTTTTGTAATAAAGAAGGGTTACATAAGTTATGGACTAGATCTTGGTGGAGTATTCTAGAACAATCGAGAATTTCCTTGGGAAAGCGCTATGCACTTGTAGGAAGATTCTAGAAAAATATAGAGGTTTCATTAGAAAGACCCTAGAACCCTATGAAATTACTAGAAAAGTCCTTGGAAGATTCTAGAGAATGTACTTATTTGTAAATATGGAAGGATTTGTGGAACAACTATTATTTACACACTAGCCCCTAAGTGATTAGTATAAATAGGGGTCATTCATTTGTAAACTCACCAAGCAAAACAATCAACTTCTCTCAAATACAAAAACTTTCTTTGGCAATTCTCCTGTGTTCTAACATTCTCTTAGCGACCTTAAGTGTAGTAAGGTTGACTTGGCATACCAAGAACTAGGGGTGTTCGTAAAAATCCGAAAAACCAAACCAAACCAAACCGACCAAAAAAAGTCGATACTTTTTAGGTTTGGTTTGGTATTGGTTTTGAATTTTTAAAACCGATTGGTTTGGTTTTGGTTTTAATAAAAAAATAACTGAAAAACCCGAACCAAACCGGCTATAAAAGTAGCTATTTAAATTTATAATTACACACACACACACTCACACACACACACACACACACACACACACACACACACACATATATATATATATATATATATATATATATATATATATATATATATATATATATNTTTTATGGTACATATTAGTCGTTTGTATTTTTAGTCCAGTTCTTTGCTATTATAATAATCTAATTCTTTGCCTTTACATTCTAGTTTGATTGGTAGTTTTCTTTTGCTAAGTACAAGAATTTATTTCATGTTAAAAATAATTAATTTTTAATTGAGTACTTAAATTAATCATCACTATTTGATTCAATTATCATCAATATATCTTGGTAAATGATAGATTTCTCAAAGAGCAATTGGTTTGATAGTGTTACGTTGAAAATGAAGTCGCCGGAATATGCGTTTGGTAGTGTATGTCTCATATTTAAGAAAAAAACCCGATAAATAACGTAAAAAACCGACAAAAATGGAATCGATAAAAAATCGACTTATTGGATTGGTTTGGTTCCAATATCTGAAAAACTGACTTACTTGGTTTGGTTTATTTTTAGGAAAAAACCGACCCAAACCGAACCATGAACACCCCTAGCAAGAACGCAAGCAAGTAATGCAAGATCGTGAGCGAGTTGTCAAGTGCCGCACGTGTACTTAGTTAACGACTAAGGACGTGACAACGTGGTATCAGAGCAAAGTTTATGACTAAGGAATGTTTGAAAAAATACAAGAGATTGCTAAAAGGAAGTCTAGAGAACCATGGTCGGAATTACCAAGGGCTTGGTACTCGTAGAAGGGACCAACATGAAGGTCCCTAAGCGAAAGCAGTATGGTAGTGCACGGGACGCACGCAAGGCTGAAGACTTACTATAGAGGATGGACAAGTACTTTGACGTAGTTAGGGAGAATGATGACGTTGTTAAGGTACACAACGCCTCAATGTACTTGACTGAGGTTTTCGTGCTGGGGTGGCGTTGGAAGTTTGCCAACATGCAAAAAGGGCTATGCAAGATTGAGACGTGAGAGCAATTCAAGAAGGAGTTGAAGAAGCACTTCTAACCGATGAATGTGGTGTATGAGACTAGGTGGAAACTAAGGGAGCTCCAACACACGACCACAATTCAGGAGTATGTGCGCGATTTCACCACCTTAATGCTGCAAATCTTGTCATTGTCCGAGGAAGATTCCCTCTTCCACTTCATGGATGGGTTGCAAAGTTGTCAAGACCCCAAATCCTAACAAGTCGTGATGGTGCCTATCGTGGAACTAGGCTAGCCACTATCACATAACTACACAATTCTTTTAATAAAAATTTCTCAAAATCATTAATAATTTTACATAGCAGTATAATATTTCTCTAAGTCTTTAACAAAGCATAATATAATCTAACCGTCTAAACAATTCCCCAGAACTGGAGCCAACTGATCACGAGCATCTAAGAATAATACTAACACTGCTAATGTCATAAAATAATGTCTCAGAATAAAATACTAAATACTAATGAAGAAAGAAAAATGGAGAAGTTGTGGACGCTGGACAGCTACCTCGAAATCTCAAAGCTGATGTCGAACGAACGCACGTGACTACTACTCAGAACCAGTACCTGGATCTGCACACAGAGGTGCAAGGAGTAATGATGAGTACGCCAACTCAGTAGTAATGGAAATAAATCAAGTCTTAAGATAAGAAATACACAACACAAAACACCAATCCACAAAAATAGTAAAATACCGAGTCAATATAAAGTATACATCTAGTACATAGGTTTGAAAATCAATTTCCATAAAAATCCTTTGAACAAGTATATTTTCTAATGTTTCTCAATAAAATTCCAAATAATCTCAGTATGAAAAATGAATTGAGTCATAATCAAAAGCTCAACAAAATATCACTATAAACTGCCCCTCGGGCCAGATCATCACTCAGTAACAGTCACTCAGCACCTTACAGTCACTCATGCCTCCCAATCACTCGTCACTCGGCACTCGCACTCAGTAGGTACCTGCGCTCACTGGGGGTGTGTACAGACTCCGGAGGGGCTCCTACAGCCCAAACGCTATGAACAAGCCAAATCATGGCATCAATCACTCAAGCTCTCGGCCTCTCTCATATCATAAATATCCTCACAATATTGTCCCTCGACCTCACTCAGTCAGACACTCTCATCATGCCACTCAGGCCATAAATAAATGGGGTTCTCGACCCAGAACAATATTTCATTTCAGAAAATAATATTATCATCAAATATGAGTGTCAACAATTTAACAAGATGGACCGAGTGTAAATCCATGATCAAATAGTGAGAATATCATAAAATAACCCTCAAGGGTTAGAACAGATCGGCACTAGGCCCCAAACATGGCTTACAACCCAAATATATCAAAACATAGTATTATTACTCAACATATGCTTTAAAGCAGTTTCGCAACTCAATAGTTTCCTCAAAAGGAACATATTTCTAAATTTCCAATTAGTGAACGCCCCACACTCGTCATCCAATGTGTGTGTCACTCCAAAACAGTGAAATGATGTAAAGTCCGGGGTTTCATACCCTCAGGACAGGATTTAAAGACATTACTTACCTCGAACTAGCCCGAAAAGCTACTCCGCAACACGCTTGCTTCTCGAATCAACTTCTGAGTGCTCCAAATCTATCAAGTTCAGATTTTTCACATCAAATTATGCTAGGGGGATGAAACCCAATAGAAAAATATCAACTTTAAGCACAAATCCCGAAATTAGCGTAAACTCGATCCCCGAAACCGCATCTCAGAACTCGACAAACTTTACACCATAACGTTCCTCATCATATCACGAGTCCATGCATATAAAGAACTATGAAATCGGAGTCCAAATGACCCCTCATACCACCCCTGAAAGGTCCCTTAAACTCAAGCCATAGTTTCCCCTTTTTACACTGATTTTCCCTAATTAAACATTGTTAATTTGGTCCTTAATCACATATAATCGAGTTAATGAGTCCAAAAATCTTACCTCAATGAAGAACAAACGTTTCCCTCTTCAAAATCTCTCCAAAAGCTCGATTCCCGTTCAAAAATGGTGGAAAAGTGGGCAAGGACCACGGATTGATTTAATTTATACTGCCCAGGTCTTTCTTCACTGCGATCGCGAAGAGCAACACACAAACCCTCAGCTTTTACTCTCTGCGATCGCAAGATATGCCACGCGATCGCAATTCTTAGACTCCTTGACCTATGCGATCACGACCAACACTATGCGATCGCGTAGGGAAATTCCAAGGCCTCGCTGCCACTCCCAATTCTTCTATGCGATCGCGACTTAAGACCCGCGATCGCGATGCACAACCTCACCACCTTACACGATCACATTTTTAACCCTGCGATCGCGAAGAACAATTTCACCCTTGGCCTCAACTTACTCTATGCGATCGCAGACGGATCCACGCGATCGCGATGAACAATTCACTGTTGCAGTAACACCAGAAAACCAGCAATCTCTTTAAGTCCAAAAGTGCTCGTTTGAGCATCCAAAATACACCCGAGGCCCTCAGGACCTCAACCAAACCTACCAACGTATCCTATAATATCATTCAAACTTATTCGAGCCTTCGAAACACCAAAAACAACACAAAAACACCAAAATCACATTGAATTAAAGCCTATGAACTACGAAATTTCTAAATTCCACCAACGATGCCGAAACCATCCAAAAACCCTCCCATTGATCTGAAATTTTGCACGCATATCCAAAATGACATTACGAACCTGCTCCAATTTTCGAAATTCTATTTCGACCCCGATAGCCTATTTTCCACTGCCGACCGGAAATCGCCAAAAACTAACTTTCGCCAATTCAAGCCTAATTCTACACCGAACATCACAAAAATATTACGAACACACTCCTAAGTCCCAAATCACCTAACGAAGCTATCCGAGCCATAAAATATGCATTCCGAGATCGTTTACCAATAAGTCAATTCTCAGTTTACTTTTCTAACTATAAGGCTATTTTTAGAGACTAAGTGTCTCAATTCTCACTACAACCATTCCGAACCCAAGCCAACCGACTCTAACACATCATAAATAGTATAACAAACCTATGACAAGGAAATAACAGTAAATATAATGCAGATTCTACGTAACGATCGACCGGGTCGTTACATTCTCCCCCTCTTAAACAAACGTTCGTCCTCGAACGGGTCTAGAACCATACCTGGAGTCTCAAAAAAATGAGGAGATCTGCTATTCATCTCCCGCTCGGTCTCCCAAGTAGCCTCCTCCACTGGTTAACCTCTCCACTCTACCTTCACTGACGCTATATCAGTAGACCTCAACTTTCTGACCCGACGACCCAAAATGGCCACTGGCTCAACCTCATATGACATATCACCCTCAAGCTAAACTGTGCTGAAGTCTAAAACATGAGACGGGTCACCAACATACTTCCGGAGCATCGACACATGAAATACCGGATGAACACTCGACAAGCTGGGTGGAAAGGCAAGTCTATAAGCCACTTCTCTAATCTTCTGAAGTACCTCAAAAGGACTAATAAATCGGGGACTCAGCTTTCCCCTCTTTCCGAACCTCATAACACCCTTCATGGGTGATACCTTCAGTAGTACCTTATCACCTTCCACAAAAGACACGTCCCGGACCTTCCGGTTCGCATAGCTCTTCTGCCTAGACTGCGTCGTGCGAAGTCGCTCCTGAATCAACTTCACCTTCTCTAACGCATAACCAAATCTTTGCCCAATAGTCTAGCCTTACCGGGCTCTAACCAACCAACCATAGATCTACACCTCTTACCATATAAAGCCTCATAGGGGGCCATCTGAATACTGGGTTGGTGGCTATTATTATATGCTAACTCCGCAAGTGGCAGAAACTGATCCCATGAACCACCAAAATCAATCACATAGGCACGCAACTTGTCCTCCGACTGCCCGTCGGTCAGAGGATGAAACGCAATTCTCAACTCTACCTGAGTACCCATACCTCTCTGTACGGCCGTCCAAAACTGAGATGTGAATTGAGTACCTCTGTCATAAATAATAGAAGCCGGAACTCCATACAATCAGACAATCTCCCGGATGTAGATACCAGCTAACTACTCTGAAGTATAAGTAGTACTGACAGGAATGAAGTGCGCGAACTTGGTCAGCCGATCCACGATGACCCAAATAGCATTAAAACCCTTCGAGGTACGTGGAAGACCAACTACAAAGTCCATGGTGATCCGCTCCCACTTCCACTCCGGAATATCTAACCTCTGAAGTAATACACCTGGTCTCTGATGCTCATACTTGTCCTGCTGGCAGTTGAGACACCGTGCTACATACTCAACAATATCTCTCTTCATTCTCCCCCACCAATACTGTTGTCTCAAATCCTGATACGTCTTCGCGGCACCCGGATGGATGGAATACAGCGAGCTATGGGTCTATGCTAATATCAACTCTCGAAGCCCATCCACATTGGGCACGCAAATACGACCCTGCATCCTCATAACTCCATCATCACCAATAGTCACATCCCTGGCATCACCTCGACGGACTCTGTCCTAGAGAACTAACAAATGTCGGTCATCATACTGCGTGCTCTAATCTGCTCATATAGAGAAGACCGGGAAGCCATGCTAGCTAATACCCGCGGAGGCTCTAACAAATCCAATCTCACTAACTGATCCGTTAAAGCCTGAACATCAAGTGCTAAAGGTCGCTCTTCTGCTGGAAGGTAGGCTAGACTCCCCAAACTCTCGGCTCTGCGACTCAAAGCATCGATCACAACATTGGCCTTCCCCAGATGATATAAAATAGTGAGGTCATAATCCTTGAGAAGCTCTAACCACCTCCTCTGATGCAAATTCAAGTCCTTCTGCTTCAGCAGATACTGCAGACTACGATGATCAGTTAAAATCTCACACTGCACTCCATACAAGTAATGGCGCCAAATCTTCAAGGCATGAACAATGGCAGCTAACTCAAGATCGTGCACTCGATAATTATTCTCGTGCACCTTCAATTGTCTGGACGCGTAGGCAATCACCCTACCGTCCTGTATCAGCAATGCTCCCAAGACAACTCTAGAAACATCACAGTAGATTGTATAAGAACCCGAAGCAGTAGAAAAAACCAACACCACACCTGTGGTCAATACTGACTTGAGCTTCTGAAAGCTCTCCTCACACTCATCAGACCATCTGAATGGAGCACCCTTCTGGGTCAATCTGGTCAAAAGCGAAGCAATAGAAAAGAATCCTTCCACAAAGCGATGGTAATATCCCGCCAAACCAAGAAAACTCCTAATCTCTGTAGCTGAGTACGGTCTGAGCCAACTCTACACCGCCTCATTCTTCTTCGGATCAACCTAAATACCCTCACTAGACACCATGTCCCCCAAGAAGCTACGGAACCAAACCAAAACTCACACGTGGAGAATTTTGCATAAAGCTTTTCCTCCCTCAACCTCTATAACACAACCCTCAAATGCTGAGCATGCTCTTCCTGGCTGCGAGAATATACTAGGATGTCATCAATGAACACAATGACGAAAGAATCAAGGTAAGGCTGAAACACACTGTTCATCAATTGCATGAACGCGGCTGGGGCATTTGTCAACCCAAATGACATAACCAGAAACTCAAAATGACCATATCTGGTCCTGAAAGCAGTCTTCGGAATGTCAGAATCTCGAATCTTCAGTTGATGATACCCGGATCTCAAGTCAATCTTAGAGAACACTCTAGCTCCCTGAAGCTAGTCAAACAAGTCATCAATACGGGGCAAAGGATACCTGTTCTTCACCGTAACCTTATTCAACTGCCGATAATCGATACATATGCGCATAGAACCATCCTTCTTCTTCACAAATAACACCGGTTCACCACAAGGTGACACACTAGGCCGAATGAACCCCTTATCTAGGAGTTCCTGAAGCTTCTTTTTCAATTCTTTCAACTCTGCTGGTGCCATATGGTAAGGTGGAGTAGAGATAGGCTGGGTGCCTGACACCAAATCACTACCAAAATCAACATCCCTGTCAAGTGACATGCCTGGCAGGTCTGCAGGAAATACGTCAGGAAAATCACGGACCACAGGAATAGAATCAATAGAATGAGTCTCACTACTAATATCCCTAACAAAAGCAAGATAAGATTCACATCCTTTCTCAACCATATGTTGAGCCTTCAAATAAGAAATCTCTCTGCTAGGCACATGCTCTATAGACCCTCTCCACTCAACTCTCGAAACTCCGGGTATAGCTAGGGTCACGGTCTTAGCGTGATAATCAAGAATAGCATG
The DNA here is from genome assembly GCA_005239495.1 of Nicotiana undulata. NCBI lineage: Eukaryota > Viridiplantae > Streptophyta > Magnoliopsida > Solanales > Solanaceae > Nicotiana > Nicotiana undulata. Next base: position 32,127 of record ML263070.1, read on the forward strand.
ACATGGGGATAACCAATCCATGCCCAATATCACGTCAAAATCAACCATACTGAGTAACAACAAGTCCACTCGGGTCTCCAGACCCCCCAATAGATATAACACACGACTGGTACACACAGTCTACAATAATATTATCACCCACCGGAGTCAAAACATGAACAGACGTAACTAAGGACTCACAGGGCATATTCAGAAAGTGAGCAAAACACGACGAACATAAGAGTATGTGGAACCACGATCAAATAAAGCCAAAGCATCACTTTGACAAACTGAGATAATACCTGTAATCACCGCATCGGAGGCCATAGCATCAGGCCTAACTGGAAGTGCATAAATACGTGGCTGGCCTCCACCTACTCGACCTCCTCCTCTAGGGAGGCCTCTAGCTGCCTGACCACCACCCCTGGTTGCCTGGGTAGGTGGTGAAGTGACTGGGGCTGATGTCGAGGGTTGAACCCTCTGCTGAGATGAACTACCAGGACGACGAGGACACTGCATCCACCTATGTCCAAACTCTTCACACTCAAAACAACTACTTGGTGCTGGAGATGGGGACTGAAGAGAACCCCTGCCACCATGATAACCACCGAATGAACCATGCATAGAAGAATCCTGGAATGATGATGCTTTGGAGGAACTCTGTGCTGGAAAGGCACTAAAAGATTAATGCCCTGGATGAGAACTATGGGGACCCTGCCACGAGGGTGCACCACTGTAAGCTGGGCGAGCTGGCTGAGGAGGTCTAAATGGACGACCTCTGTTGTGCTGAAACCGCCCTCTGGAAGGGCCACCGCTGAAACTACCTGATCCTCGGGGCCTCTTGGTCTCCCTCTCCTCACGCTCCTGCCTACGAACCGACTCAATATCCCAAGCAATGTCAACAACCTTCTCGAATGTAGCTCCAGACACTCTCTCCCTGGTCATTAAATCTGAAGTTGATACGTGATACCATCTACAAACCTCCTGATCCTCTCCCTATCAGTAGGGACTAACTTAGAAGCATGTCTAGCCAACTCAAAAAATCGCATCTCGTACTATGTAACCGACAACTCTCCCTGGCGCATCTGCTCAAACTGCCTGCGCTGCTCCTTTCTGTGGGACTGAGGAACATACTTCTCCAGAAAGATCGTGGAGAACTGCTTCCAGGTGAGGGGTGCTGAACCAACTGTCCTACGCCTCTCAAATGCCTCCCACCACGTGAAAGCAGCACCAACAAACTGAAACGTAGCAAACGAGACCCCACTTGTCTCTAGAATACCAGCAGTACGGAGTATCCTCGGGAACTTATCCAAAAAACCTTGGGCATCCTCTCCCTCTGTGCCGCTGAAAGTCAGAGGCTGGAGTCTACTGAACCTCTCCAGCCTACGCTGCTTATCCTCGGGCATAGCTGGGACTACATATTCCTAAACCGGGGCAACCGGCTGGGCTGGGACAGCCCCCGATGCCTGAATACCCTGTTCAACCTGCTCAGGTGTCCGGGCAGCTGGAGTCTGAGTTCCTCCCCCGGCCTGAGATGTGACGGCAATAGTAGACATAGCAACTGCCTGAGCCAAACTGGTGCATACTGTCAAGATCTGAGTCAGGGTCTCTTGAAGACCCGAAATGACAATAGGCACTGCCGGTGTCTGAGACTGTCCCGCTGGAGCACCCTCGGCGGGAACCTGTCCTGAATAGTAGGGGGATCCTCTAGTACGGTCCCGACTGCTGCACAAGCTGGTCCCCTACCTCTACCACGACCTCGACCCCTCGTGGGTCCAGCTAGTGTCTGGTCACCCTGATCCGTAGCGCGTGTCCTCACCATCTGTGAGAGAATGAAACAACATGATTTTAGATTTCAAGGACCAATAGAATGACACGAAAGAGTTCAAGAAAATGAGATTTTTCCTAAGAGTTTTGCAGCCTCTCGAAGATAAGTACAAATGTCTCCGTACCGATCCGCAAGACTCTACTAAACCTGATCATGACCGTTGAGTCCTATGTAACCTAGGGCTCTGATACCAACGTGTCACGACCCCAAATCCTAACAAGTCGTGATGGCGCCTATCGTGGAACTAGGCTAGCCACTTGTCACGCCCCAAAACCAAGGGACACGACCGACACTCGACCGGGTAGTCCCAGTCAAGCGAACCTGGATTTCTTTTTCCCTCCCACATATCACCCCGATGTTTCCATTGTGCATCATTTAATTATAATTAAGACGCATTCTTACAATCTGAAATTAAACCATAGAAGTCTGTCGTTTCCAACAAGTGATACAATACTTACAAATATACAGAACACACAATCTACTTTACGTGGTCTACAAGTCATACCGCCCAAAATACATAAGTACATAACCCACAATTCCTGTCTACTGAGCCTCTAAGAGTACGACGGAGTTATACAATACTTGCTGGTAACAAGGCTCCGGCTATACCTTACACAAGTACCAAAATAAGAATCCGGGAGGAAAGGTGTCATGAACCACACTGGGCCCCGAGACGAGAGGGGCTCACCAAACAGCTGATAGGACGAAGATGAGGCACTACTGTCGGTGTGCTGAAGTACCTGCTATAGAACCACCTACAATCATCACAAGAATGTAGAGCCCCCGGCAAAAGGGACGTCAGTACATTTGAATTGTACTGGTATGCATGAACAAACTTCACTCTAAGTAAACTCAATAATGCACAGGCAAGAGACGGACAGAGAGTCACACAATTACTGCACAAGACATAGAAAGATATACAATGGAAGTTCCACAATTTTCACTTTATCAAAATCACAATTTCAATTCCATCATTGTCCCTCCTCACATCTCACCCTTATTTCTCCTGTTGCGGCGCGAAACCCGATCCCACCTGACAATTGTTGCGGCGCGAAACCCGATCCCACCTGACAATTACAATCACACCCTTATCACTTCTTACTTATCACCCTTATCTCCCCTGTTGCGGCGCGCAACCCGATCCCACCTGACAATCACATCTCATACCAACGATGACAAATCACAGTTCAATCACAGAAAATTTCAGCAATAAGAATACAGCTTCTTTACATAGCCTTTAGCATATACACTCATACTCTTGGATTCATTATCGTTTTAGCACCATTTTTCATAACGTAGTAGTGTGTTGGTCAACTGTAGACAGACAAGTATTACACTTCACACATCAACATAATTCGGACAACCAGTCGCACATATTTAT
>ML263071.1:2109-37267 GCA_005239495.1 Nicotiana undulata
TCAATAATATCAATAAAGACTCAATAACACAATCCCATAGCCTAGATATTCAATTTCTAGCATTCTTCCAATAATACCAAAATTCGACCCCGGGCCAGCTTGGTCCAAACACGAGGCTCGGACCAAAACCCGATCACCCATACCCCCATGAGTTAGAATATATAATTTGTTTTGAAATCCGACCCCAAATTGGGGTTGAATTACCCAAAATTCCCAAAAACCTAACTCTACCCAAAACCCCTAATTTCTACTTTGATTTTAGGATTTTAGGCCTAGATTCTAGTGATTATGGAAGAAATTAGTGTTAGAATCACTTACCCAAGTGCTTATGGAGGGAAATTAGCTTAAGGATCGTCAATGGGGGTGGGAGGAGAAGAAGAAGGCTAAAATTATGATATTCTCGTATGGTATTCTGTTTTTGGGGTATTTTTAATAATTGGGCAAAATTACCCTTTGCGGGCCCCTGGCCGCGTTCGCGAAGGGTTAGCTGCTGGGACCTATGCATTCGCGAAGGTCTGACTTCCTAGGCCTTCGCGTTCGCGAGCCTACGCCCGCGTTCGCGAAGAGCAAACTACCCTGCCCCCCGACCTCACCCTAAGCCTACGCGTTCACACCCCTGGGGACGCATTGTGATGACCCAAAAGGTCATCCTAAGTAATTCCAGCTAAATATGTATTTCGAGGCCCCGAAAGCCTCCGTTAATCTCACCTCGAGATGCGTGCACAGCCCGGGCAGGTAGCCGGGAAGCTTCCATGTGAAAATTTGATAAAAATGAGATTTTTGAATTGGATAATTGAATAAAGTTGAATTTGGTCAATATTTTTGGTAAACGGACCCGGACCCGTGATATGACGGTCCCAGAGGGTTTGTAGGAAAATATGGGACTTGGGCATATGCCCAGAATCGAATTCTGAGGTCCCAAGCCCGAGAAATGAATTTTTAAAGAAAATTGTTTTCTGAAAATAATCATGGAATTTAAAAATGAATAATTATGTGAAAACCGTGTTACCGGGCCCGTATTACAGTTCCGGAGCCCGGGACAGGTTTATTATGTGTTATTTGTCCTATCTGTGAAATTTGGTGTAAAACGGACTTGATTTGATTGGTTTCGGATCCGAATGAGGAAAATTGGAGTTAATGAAGTTTTGAGGTTTTTAAAGAATTTGAAATTTGGCTTGAAAGGTGATTTTATGTTCCCGAGGTCCGAATGAAATTCCGAGACCGGGAGTAGTTTCGTTGTGTCATTTATAACTTGTGTGCAAAATTTGAAGTCATTCTGAGTATTTTAGGCCAGTTCGGCGCGTTGAAGTGAATTCTAGAATTTCAAAGTTCTTAAGCTTGATTAATTTTGTTTTGGGGTTTGATTTCGAGTTCCGTTGTTGTTTTTCATGTTCCGAAAGTTCGACCGAGTCCGTATCATGAATACAGACTTGCCGGTGCTTTTGACGGGGTCCCGAGGGGCTCGGGGGTGCTTTAGACCCCGGGAGCTAAGTTGGAAAAACCAGAAAATCTGCTATCTGGTTTCCTTCTCTGCGATCGCAGAAGGTGGGTTGCGATCGCAGAGAAGGATTTTGCTGGGCTAGTGATTGTTCACCGCGATCGCAGCCTCCTCTACGCGATCGCAGAGGTCTGGGTTCCACCCCTTCGCGATCGCAGCTCGTTTCTTGCGATCGCATTGAGTCGCGTCTGGGCCGGGTGAGTTTGTTCTTCGCGATCACAGGAGCCCTGCCGCGATCGCAGAGGTCTTGCCAGTTTTTCCTCGCGATCGCAGGACCCCTGCCGCGATCGCAGAGGTCCGACTAGTTGGCCTTCGCGATCGTAAGCCCCTTGTCGCGATCGCAGTGAAGAAATCACTGGGCAATGTGATAAAATACGGGACTTAGCCTTATTCCTCCATTTTCATCTTCCTCTTCAAGATTTTAGAGAGCTTCTCAAAAGACCTTCCACCACTGTTATTGAGGTAAGTAAATTCCATAGTTTTACTAGTTTCAAACACTAATTCCTAGTTAAATTCACTACTAAATCATCTAAAAATCATAGAATTAGGTAGTAATTTTAGGGTTCTTGAGGATTTTTGGGATTTTCCATGTTAGGCCATGAATTCTTGTATAAATTACATAACTTCGATCCTTAGACTCCGGGTAATTGATTCCTTCATGAATTTTCGAAAATCTGAACGTGTGGGCCCGGGGTCAAATTTTAGTGTTCTCGGAGGAATAGTAGGAAATGTATAATTTGGCTTGGGAATTGGTTTATTGAGTACTTATTGATGTTAATAAATCCATTATGTCTAGATATTCCCGATTCGGAGTTGGATTCGAGAGGAAAGGCTGTGATTGAGGCTTGACTTGCATTTTCTTTGGAGCCGAGGTAAGTGTTTGGCTTAACCTCAGCTTGAGGGATTAGGTATAGAGTCTTACTTGCTATGTGTAACTCATGTCCAACGTATAGGCGTGGTGACGAGTGCCTATGCGTTGCGGTCAAGCATGCCCGTGAGTCATTTGTGATGAAACTTACTATGTTCTTAATATTCTCCGCCCTGTGAGTAATTGGTGAATTAAAAAGTGATACCTTGATGTTGTTTCATGACGTGGAGAGTTATTTAGTGATTTATGCCAGTTGAGGCTTACATTGCTGAATTTATAATTCTGACGCGAGGTTGGTTATAACTGAGACCCTTGTCGGGCATTTGTTGATGTTGTAATTGATGATTTCTCCTTGCCGGGATAATAGAAATTTCATTGAGTATTTCCATGCACTTGAGACTTCTTAGTGTTGACTTTCACATTCTATTATTGCTTGTTTTTATATATATATATATATATGCACGAGGGGATATTCCGTGTTGAGTGTTATTATATATGCACGAGGGGACATTCCGTGCCGAGTGATTGTGAGGTTATGCACGAGGGGACATGCCGTGCCTTTTTCTGTTCATTATCTGTTGAGAAGTTAAATTCCTGCCTATACTTTTACATTTAAGTTATTACCCTGTTCTATCGTGCTAGCATTTTTTTGCCCCTATCACCCCAGCATGTCCTCCCTGTATCTGTCTTACTTTCTTATTTCTGTTGCCATCTTTCCTGTTATTATATAAAATTGTACAGGTACATATGTTGTTGTTGGTCCTAGCCTCGTCACTACTTCGCCGAGGTTAGGCTCGACACTTACTCAGTACATGGGGTCGGTTGTACTGATGCTACACCTGCACTTCTTTATGTTGTGCAGACTACGCAGCCAGACCCGGTGATCACTGACGGTCGGAGCTTCACTCAGCGCATTCAGGGACATCAAGGTAGACCCGCAGACGTTCGTGGGCCTTGGCGTCACCTTCTACTCTTCACTTTCAGTTCTGTCTTACTTTACATTCCAAAGACAGTCCTATGTACTTATTTTCAGACCTTTTTGTTTGTAGTAATCTCTTAGACAGTTCGTGAGTATGTGACACCAGTTCTGGGATTTGTATATGGGTTTTATTTCGAAATTGCTACGTTATATTTTGGTTATTTGTTAAATTTCACATTGTGGGCCATCGATGCCTTAGTTAACTTGCTCGTTTTAGTTGTTAGCGGATTCACCGTTAGACGCAGTCATGGCCCGAAGGTGGGATTTTGGGTCGTGATACGCATTCGCGTAGAAGCACTGTCCAGTGCTCCGCGTTCGCGTCTCCCTCTACGCGTTCACATAGAGTAAAGCCCAGGCCACCATAATTTACCCTTCGCGTTCGCGAGCCCTTGGCCGCGTTCGCGAAGGGTATTACACCAGACACCAGCAAAACATCAAAAACACCAGATTTTTCCACTTTTCACACCCCGTTAGCTATCCGAGCCCTCGAGGCTCAAAACCAAAAACACACACAACTCCCAAAACATCCTACGGACTTATTCAAGCTTTTAAATCACCAAAATATCATCAAAAACAAGGAATCAAACCTTAAACTCATAGAATTTTCTTAAAATTTCGTAAAGCTTAACTTTTTCCAATTTTGATCCGAAACACGTCATTTCAAGTCCGTTTTACACAAAATTTCACAGATAAGTCACATAACATATAATGAACCTGTTCCGGGCTCCGGAACTATAATACGGGCCCGATAACACAGTTTTCACATAATTATTCATTTTCAAAATCCTTTATTATTTTCAGAAAACAATTTTCTTTAAAAATTCATTTCTCGAACTTGGGACCTCAGAATTCGATTCCGGGCGTACGCCCAAGTCTCATATTTTTCTACGGACCCTCCGGGACCGTCAGGTCACGGGTCCGGGTCCGTTTACCAAAATTTTTGACCAAAGTCAACTTTATTCATTTAATTATCATAAATTCCATTTTTCATCAAATTTCAACATAAAGACTTCCCGGCCACACGCCCGGGCTGCGCACGCATATCGAGGTGGGATTAATGGAGGCTTTCGGGTCCTAGGAACACAGATATAGCTAAAATTACTTAGGATGACCTTTTGGGTCATCACAATCTCCACCTCTAAAACAAACTTTCGCCTCAAACGGACATAGAAAAGTACCTGAGACTGAGAAAAGATGGGGATAACGACTCCTCATATGGGACTCGGACTCCCAAGTAGCTGCCTCGGCATGATGACCCCTCCACTGAACACGGACCGAAGGATAACGCTTAGACCTCAACTAGCAAACCTGCCTATCTAATATAACTACCGGCTCCTCCCCATAAGTCAGATCCTTGTCCAACTGGACACCGCTGAAGTCAAGAACATGAGAAGGATCTGCAATGTACCTCCGGAGCATAGATACATGAAACACTGGATGCACTGCTGATAAATGCGGTGGCAAGGCAAGTCTGTAGGCCACCTCTCCTACCTTATCCAAAATCTCAAATGGACCAATATACCTAGGGCTCAACTTGCCCTTCTTCCCGAACCTCATCACGCCCTTCATAGGCGACACTCGGAGGAACACCTGGTCTCCTACCATAAAAGCCAAATCTCGAACTCTACGATCTGCATAGCTCTTTTGCCTGGACTGAGCTGTACGAAGCCTATCCTGAATAATCTTCACCTTATCCAAGGCATCCTGGACTAACTCAGAACCCAGTAATCTAGCCTCTCCGGGCTCAAACCATCCGACTTGAGACCGACATCGCCTACCATACAATGCCTCATACGGAGCCATCTGAATACTCGAATGGTAACTGTTGTTGTAGGCAAACTCTGCTAAAGGCAAGAACTGATCCCATGAACCACCAAANTACCTCGGTCTGATATGATAGATAAGGGCACACCGTGCAGTCTGACAATATCTCTCATATAGATCTGAGCTAACTTCTCTGTCGAAGATGAAACCGCCACCAGAATGAAATGTGATGACTTGGTCATCCTATCTACAACACCACATACTGCATCAACCATCCTCTGAGTCCGTGGGAGTCCAACTATAAAACCCATCGTGATACGTTCCCACTTCCACTCGGGAAGCTGAATCTGCTGCATCAAACCACCGGATCTCTGGTGCTCATACTTAACCTGCTGANAAACCCATCGTGATACGTTCCCACTTCCACTCGGGAAGCTGAATCTGCTGCATCAAACCACCGGATCTCTGGTGCTCATACTTAATTCAATGATATCATAACAACCATGAATGCTTAGTTGATGCAAGAAAATCAGATTAGAAGCATGCTACATCAAATTTTATAAGTGCACAAATTTTAGAACATGTTCGAGACAAAAAGATAGAGGTTACGCCAGCCTTTGTAGAAAATGAAATGAAAAAGAAATTTGGAATTGACATTGGATATCACAAGGCATGGCGCGCTATTCAAAAATCTATTGCTTGCATAAGGTGAACACCGGAAGAGAAATACCATATTCTTCCTTCATACCTACACATGATGGTGCATAGAAACCCAGGAATGTACACAAGCATAAAAAGAGACGAGCAGAATCGGTAAGCAAAACAAATACTAACCATCAGTCTGAAGTTAAACTTCATACCTTATGATTTATTTTGTGTTTCACTGTACAGGTTTTGTTACATGTTCTTTGCTCTTGCGACATCAATAGCTGGTTGGTCCTACTGTAGACCTATTATTGCAGTAGTTGCAACGTTTTTAAAGTCAAAATATCGTGGCATTCTATTTGTTTTTGTATCAAAGGATGCAAACAATCAAATATTTCCTCTATCTTTTGGTGTAGCAAAATCAGAAAACAATGAGGCATACATTTGGTTCTTCGGGGAAATGAGAAAAGCAATTCCAGTCCATCATGAATTGGTTTTCTTGTCAGATAGAAACCAGTCGATCGCAAATGGGATTAGAAAGGTTTATCCTGAAGCTCACCATGGTATCTGCCTCTATCACTTTGAGAAAAATTTAAAGCAAAGACATGCAAAAGCCACGGTAATAAATCTTTTTCAAAGCGCTGCAAGGTCATACAAACGTGAAGATTTTAATAAGTTAATGTCCCAACTCAAAAGTGTTGACAATAAAATATAAAATTACATAATGGAAGAGCCTCCAGAAAGATATGCTCGATCGTGGTTCCCACGACGACGTTATGATATGCCGACAACAAACATTGTAGAATCAATGAATTCCGTGTTACTAAAAGCGAGAGATATGCGTATTTTAAGAATGTTAGATTACATCCAAGAAAAGCTGGGAGAGTGGTTTTACGAACAGAGAAAAAAAGCAAATAAAACATTTTACAAAGTATCAATATGGGCAGAAGAAGAGATGACTAAGAAGATGGACTTGGCTTGCAAAATGATTGTGAGTAAATTTATTAACTTCAGGATTTACTTTCAGCTTGTTTTCTCTATAGCATAATCACCTATGCTTTTTATATCTGCTACAGTGATTTACTGCTTACATAGAAAAACTTCATACTAGCTGAAGTTTTATACCTAGATTCTATAGTTTTGTCGTTATGAGCTTTATGAAAAACTTCAGCAGAAGATGCTGAAGTTAATTAGTTCATTTGTAAAAACTTCAGCACCCAACATGCTGAAGTTTTGTCCTTGATTCTAAACTTTAGTCGTCATGAGCTTTATGAAAAACTTCAGCAGAAGATGCTGAAGTTAATTAGCTCATTTGTAAACAATTCAGCACCCCGTGTGCTGAAGTTTTGATTCTATAGTTTTGTAGTCACGAGCTTTATAGAAAACTTCAGTAGAAGATGCTGAAGTTAATTAGTTCATATGTAAAAACTTCAGCACCACATGTGCTGAAGTTTTGTCCTGGATTTTATAGTTTTGTTGTCATGATCTTTTTGAAAAACTTCAGCACAAGATGCTGAAGTTAATTAGTTCATTCTAAAATCTTCAGCACTTTGTACGTTGAATATTGTCTTTGATTCTTTAGTTAATTAGTTTATTTGTAAAAACTTCAGCATATTGTTAAACTTCATGATTTACTTTCAGAATGTTTTCTCTATAGCATAATAACTTCTGCTTTTTATATCTGCCGCAATGATTTACTGCCTACATATAAAAAACTTCATACTTTTTCTTTTTGAATCAATAATACACTAATATAGTTTATCTTAATTTTCTATTCCTTCTTAGGTGTTCAACCTTGATTCAATGATGTTTAGAATAAATAGTGAAGGAATTAAATTCATTGTGGACTTAAAAAAGAGAACTTGTGACTGCTTGGAATTCCAACTTGATGAATTGCCCTGTCCACATGCAATTGCTGCTATTAATAAGAGATATTTGCAAAAATATGATTACTGCTCAAAATGGTATTCAAAGGAAACATGGTTCAAAACATATGAAGGACATGTGAATACTGTGGGAGATCAAAAATCATGGGATATTCCACCAAATGTAGAATTTGAGATCACAAAACCTCCCGATTTAGAGATTTTACAAGGAAGAAGACAAAAGAAGAGGCATATCCGAACGACTGAATCAGTACCATCGAAGTCTACCAAATGCAGTCGATGTAAACAAATTGGGCATAACAGAACAACTTGCTTATCTTCTCCAGCACCTCATCCATATTCCAAGAAACACGCTGAAAAATTCTCCAACGTTCAATAATTCTTGGTCTGAATTTAGACTTTCATTATTGTATGATATATTTCAAATGTGATTGTTTTCGTACCAATAAAAAAAACTCTTGCACTCTTTTATATATTGTTGAAGTACAAACCACTCATTCTTGTTGCGCAGGCTTACATGTTTGGTTGCATTTTAAAAAAGTACGCAATGAATTCATCAAGAAAAAATTGTATGTAAAATACATATCCTTAACACACACACATACACACACACACACAAACACAAAACTTAAGCATCTTTAGACCGAAGTTATAGAAAATGAACTAAATAACCTAAGCATAAAATGTTCAAGTTTCTAATTTATACACGCTAACTTCAGGTAAGCTAACTTCAGCCTTCAAAATTTGAAAAACTTATACACAAAAACATAACAAAGATTTTCATTTATATAAACAACATAAAACATTAAGAAAAATAAGGCCATCATAAACATTGACAAAACAAAAAGCAGAATCATAAAAAACATTAATAAAAAAGCACAAAATAAAAAACATAAAAAAGGAATACAAAAACTAAGCATCATCGCCTCTATCAGAACAATACTCATCAATTTCTCGAAATATCTCGTCATCATCAGAATCGGAGATAACTATAGGATACTCGGGCAAAAGACCACAAATTCCAATGAGATCAGTCTTCAACTTGTTGAATTCACAACGCAACTCACTTTGTTCAACTATTACTCTGTCCATAAGAGAAGGAAGACTCTTCAGGTCGTTTTGTAGCTTGGCATAGTCGTCCCAGATGGGAAACTTAAAACAATCAAACTGCTGGACAACCTTGTCAAATGAGCTTGGATAACCTTGACAACTACATTCAAGGTTAAGCCTGTGCTGGAATGATTCATCGGCAATAAACTTTGGTCTGATTCTTTCCCAATCAGCCTTTATTTGATCCCACTTTTGCATAAGGTTACACATTGGTACGTTATTGTTCCAATCAGACTTCAAACTCTCCCACTTCTGCATAATTTCTTCCATTGAAAGCTTCCTACTTCCGCTTGCACCAGACATTCTTTCTTTAAAAAAAGCTAAAAGGCTAAGGATGAATATAAATTTAAAGAAATATGATAGAAGTCTATGGATGACTATGAAATTTTCAAGTGAAGAGATTGTTAATATAGCCAAAGAGTGCACCTAATCAATTTATTATCAATAAATATAAAAGTAACTTTTCAGGTCTGTTTTACTGTTTTACGTTCAGAGAAATTCAATGTGAAAGATAAGTAGGTGGTAAAACAAGTAAGTGGTAAATGTTACTTCAGCCTGTCCACATTTTTTGTATAATAAAAAAATAACTTCAGCCTCATAAATTTTCAGATAATAAATGTAAATGTAAGATAAGTAGGTGATAAAAGACAAAAATTAGCTAGTAAATGCAAAAAAGATAAGTATCAAGTTAAAAAAATATGTTGAAGTTTAGTCGTCATGAGCTTTATGAAAAACTTCAGCACAAGATGCTGTTAATTAGTTCATTTGTAAATACTTTAGCACCCCATGTGCTGAAGTTTTGATTCTATAGTTTAGTCTTCATGAGCTTTCTGAAAAACTTCAGCACAAGATGCTGAAGTTAATTAGTTCGTTTTTAAATACTTCAGCTTCCAGTGTGCTGAAGTTTTTATCCCTATATTCTATAGTTTAGTCGTCATGAGCTTTATGAAATACTTCAGCACAACATGCTGAAGTTAATTAGTTCATTTGTAAAATCTTCAGCACCTTATGAGCTGAAGTTTTTATACCTGGAATCTATAGTTTAGTCGTCATGAGCTTTATGAAAAACTTCAGCACAAGATGCTGAAGTTAATTAGTTCATTTGTAAATCTTCAGCACCCTATGTGCTGAAGTTGTTATCACTGGCTTCTATAGTTTAGTCGTCATGAGCTTTATGAAAAACTTCAGCACAAGATGCTGAAGTTAATTAGTTCATTTGTAAATCTTCAGCACCCTATGTGCTGAAGTTGTTATCACTGGCTTCTATAGTTTAGTCGTCATGAGCTTTATGAAAAACTTCAGCACAAGATGCTGAAGTTAATTAGTTCATTTGTAAATCTTCAGCACCCTATGTGCTGAAGTTGTTATCACTGGCTTCTATAGTTTAGTCGTCATGAGCTTTATGAAAAACTTCAGCACAAGATGCTGAAGTTAATTAGTTCATTTGTAAAATCTTCATTACTCCCTATGCTGAAGTTTTTGTCTCTGGATTCTATAGTTAATTAGTTCATTTGTATAAACTTCAACATATTGTTAAGAATTTTTACCTAAAATAAAATAGACAATCGTATTTGATAATTCACACAAATTAATGTATATTCACAAAATCCAATTTTGTTTTCGCTTACATCCTTAAAAAAAAATGTTTTTCATTTACAAGTTATTCTATATTCAAAGAAATTCACACAAAGTCTCTTTATATTCTCCATAGTTGTCACAACCCAAATTCCTATTCAGGTCGTGATGGAGCCCAACACCAAAGTCAGGCAAGCCAACACTAGTTTGCTAACGAAAGTACTAAAATTTAATGAGATGTTCGAATGCTTGTCCAGTTTTAATTTAAGCAGTCCTTAAATGAAAGTGAGGAAGTGAGGCAAGGTGATTTAAAGTAACTCAAAAATCGTTTGCCAGCATAAAACAGAGTAGCATGATACTAGTGAATTAGCTATGTGTGCCAAGACCTAGTGTCACAAGTCCACATGCGACTAGTGGAATATACAAAATAAACAAAATAGATGTACAACTGTCTGGAAGGATAGACAGAATATCCAGCAATAATGGAAACTCCACGGTGTTGCTGGGGTACGCCAGGAAGAGCAGCTCGCCGTGTAGTCAACTCCCGGTAGTACTCTCAGCGACGGACACCTGAATGGCGAACCGGTGCAAAAGCCTCAGAACCTGTACAATTAAGTACAGAAGTGTATCATGAGTACATATAAACAAATGTGTACCCAGTGAGTATCCCGTCTAAACTCGAAGAAGTAGTGACGAGAGGTAGACGTGATACTTACTAGGGTCAATAACCAATAACATGGACAAGTAAGGCTAGACAGAAAAATAGTCATGAAAATCACTAAGGCATGAAATATCAATTATAAACAACTGCAATTTATTCTCATGAGTCAAACAATAACTACCACAAAAGTCTCAAGTTCCCCTTACACGTGGGGTAATTTATTTAATAATAACAAGACTCTCAGTCAAATACATAGCACATAATATGCCGAAGCGTACGACCGAAGCGACGCGAAAATAAATGTGCACTGCCGAGGGTCGAGCGGCACGAACCATAGATGCCTCCATTACCCCGCTCGCGAATCGATCATGTGACGCGGTTGACATAAATATAGGGCTACCCCGATCGCGAATCATACATACGACACGGGTGCTCGTAGACATACACAGAATTCGTCAGGAAATTAAGGAATTTATCATGGATTATTCTTGAATTCAGGGAATTAAGCACTTAAACTTACACATAGCTTCCCAATATTCTCATGTAAATTTCAAGGATAATAAGCAATCAGGAACACATTTAAAGATACAGGTAAGGCACATAAAGGCATGCTTGTGAAATCCTAAATTCTACCTGACACAACAGATTAGTAGCTACGCACGGACTCTCGTCACCTTGCGCGTACGTAGCCCCCGCAAATAAGGACAATTCAATCATTTATATTTACCTATGGGGATAATTCCCTCTTACAAGGTTGGAAAAGAGACTCACCTCGCGTAGAATCTACTTCCCGGTCAAGAACGCGCCCGAAACTCCAAACTTTACACCCGAGGACTCGAAACTAGTCAAATGGTATATAAATATATCAATGCATTCTCAAAGTATGGAAATTATCCTACTTATTTAGTAAATTCACTATTCTTTAAGAAATCCCGAAATACTCCCCCCGAGCCCACATGCTCGGATTCCGGAAATTTTCGAAGATAGCACTCACCCATAGCCTAAGGATAAATAATATAAAATTTTGTATGATTTTATGGTAGAAAAGTGGTGAAATTCCCTAAAGTTCATCAACCCTAGGTTACTATCCCAATTCTTGATTTTTCCACCAAGTAGTAGTTAATCCCATTAATAATTCATGTATTAATCTAACTCTTAGGGTAGAATTCACTTACATTAACAGTATCTAGGTTGTGGAGAGTTCTTCCCAAGCTCTCAAGTCTTCAATGGAGGTGTAAAATGAAAAGAATGAAGGAAATCCCGTGTTTAAATGAAAATACACTGCCTGGCCTACAGGGGTTCCGCACCTGCGGCTCGAGGACCGCACCTGCGAGCTGGGGCTCGCACCTGTGGAGTTGGACGGGAAAGACTGGGCCCGCACCTGCGGAGCTGGAGACCGCACATGCGGCTTCGCTCCTGTGTAATTGGGTCCGCACTTGCGGAATTCCCGCACCTGCGGCTGGGCAACCGCACATGCGGTCACACCAGTTCAGGTGCACCAACTGCATTTTCAGCTGGTTTTTGGCCTCGTGTGGGGTCCGGGAGGCACCTGGGCCCACCTGAGCCCCCGTCCAAATATACCAACAAGTCCTAAATCATATTACGGACTCGCTTGAGCCTTCAGAACACCCAAAACAACGCTAAAACTCGAAATCACCCCTCAAAACCCCTAGAATCAAACTTACGAATTTCTAAGTTCTTGAATTCGGTTTCAATGCGCCGAACTGACCTATACTACTCGGAATGACACCAAATTTTGCAGGCAAGTCATGAATGACATAACGGAACTATTCCCGATCTCAGAATTCCGTTCGAACCTCAATAACATAAAATCACGTTCCAAACCAAATTTCAAACTTAAGGAAACTCTATTTCGCTATTTGGCGTCGAAACGCTCCCGGGTCATCCAAAACCCATTCCGGACATACGTACAAGTCCGAAATCATCATACGAATCTACTGGAATCGTCGAAACTCGATTCCGAGGTCGTTTACTCAAAATGTTGACCGAAGTCAAACTTGGCCTTAAAAGCCAACCTTAAGGAACCAAGTGTTCCTATACCATTCTAAACACTTCCAAATCCCGAACTACCCGTCCCCGCAAGTCACAGATCATGATAAGCCGCTACGGGAAGTCTTATTTAAGGGAACGGGGTACGAATTCGCAAAACGACCGGTCGGGTCGTTACATTCTCCACCTCTTAAATAAACATTCTTCCTCGAACGAGTCTAGAATCATACCTGAAGTGCTGTATAAGTGTGGGTATCTGCTCCGCATGTCCTCCTCAGACTCCCAAGTTGCCTCCTCGACCGGTTGTCCCCGCCACTGGACCTTTACAGCAGAAATTCTCTTAGATCTCAACTGGCGGTCCTGCCTATCAATAATAGCAACTGGCTCCTCCTCGTAGCCCAACCTCTCATCCAATTGAATAGTGCTGAAATCAACCACGTGAGAGAAGTCGGCGTGGTATCTCCGGATCATGGATACGTGGAATACCGGATGGACTCCCGATAAGCTGGGAGGTAAGGCAAGCTCATAAGCAACCTCTCCAACTCGCCTCAATACCTCGAAAGGACCTATGAACCTCGGGCTCAGCTTGCCCTTCTTCCCGAATCTCATAATACCCTTCATCGATGAAACCTTCAGCAGAACCTTATCTCCCTCCATAAATGACACATCACGTGCCCTCTGATCCGCGTAGCTCTTCTGTCTGGACTGTGCTGTGCGGAGCCTCTCCTGAATTAACTTCACCTTCTCTAAAGCATCTCTCACCAGGTCTACACCATATAACTTAGCCTCACCAGGCTCAAACCACCCGATAGGAGAACGACATCGCCGACCATATAAATCCTCAAATGGAGCCATCTCGATGTTGGACTGATAACTATTATTATAAGAAAACTCGGCCAAAGGCAAGAACTGGTCCCACTAGCCTCCAAAGTTAAGAACACATGCTCTGAGCATGTCCTCCAATATCTGAACTGTACGCTCCGACTGACCATCAGTCTGTGGATGAAATGATGTGCTGAGATCAATCTGAGTACCAATATCTCCGTGCAATGCTCTCCAGAAGTGCGAGGTGAACTGAGGACCCCGATCTGATATAACGGACACCAGTACACCGTGAAACCGGACTATCTCTCGAATGTAGATATGAGCTAACCTCTCAGAAGTATAAGTAGTAGCCACAGGAATTAAATGCGCCGATTTGGTCAACCTATCCACAATAACCCAAACCGCGTCATCCTTCCGCAACGTCCGAGGCAATCCAACCACGAAGTCCATAGTAATGCGCTCCCACTTCCACTCAAGAATGGGCATCTGCTGAAGTAGGCCCCCTGGCCTTTGGTGCTCATATTTAACCTGCTGGCAATTAAGACACCTAGCCACACACTCCACAATGTCCCTCTTCATCTGTCTCCACCAGAAATGCTGCTTCAAATCCCGATACATCTTCGTAGCACCAGGATGAACAGAATACCGCGAACTGTGTGCCTCCTCAAGAATCCTCTGCCTCAGGCCATCAATATTAGGAACACACAAACGACCCTGAAGTCGCAAAACACCATCCTCGCCAATCGTAACCTCCTTGGCACCACCCTGAACCACTGTCTCTCATAGCTCTGCCAAGCGTGGATCATCATACTGCCAAGCCTTAATCTCCCCCAATAATGAAGACTGAGAACCCACATGTGCAAGAACTCGACGAGGCTCTGAAAGATCTAATCTCACCAAGCGATTGGCCAAGGAATGAATGTCCAAGGCTAGAGGTCTCTCCTCAGCTGCAATATAGGCCAAGCTACCCATACTCTAGGCCTTCCAACTCAAAGCATCTGCTACCACATTCGCCTTGCTCGGATGATAAAGAATTGTGATGTCGTAATCCTTTAGTAACTCAAGCCACCTGCGCTGCCTCAAATTAAGATCCCTCTGCTTGAACAAGTGCTGCAAGCTGCGGTGGTCTGTATAAACCTCACAAGACAATCCATATAAGTAATGCCTCCAAATCTTAAGAGCATGAACAATCGCTTCCAACTCCAAAGCGTGTACAGGGTAATTCTTCTCATGACCCTTCAGCTGGCGCGAAGCATAAGCAATAACTCTCCCTTCCTGTATCAATACGCACCCCAAGCCAATGCGTGAAGCGTCGTAATACACCATATACATCCCCGAACTGAAAGGCAATACTAGAACTGGTGCCGAAGTCAATGCAGTCTTGAGCTTCTGAAAGGTCGCCTCACACTCGTCAGACCACCAAAATGGAGCATTCTTCTGAGTCAATCTAGTCAATGGGGCTGCAATGGATGTAAAGCCCTCCACAAATCGTCGGTAGTAGCCTGCTAGACCCAAGAAACTCCTGATCTCTATCGCTGAAGTAGGACGTGGCCAACTCTGAACTGCCTCAATCTTCTTAGGATCAACCTTGATACCCTCTCCAGATACCACATGCCCCAAGAATGCCACGGAATCCAACCAAAACTCACACTTGGAGAACTTAGCATATAGCTTCTGTTCTCGCAAGGTCTGGAGCACAACTCTCAAATGTTGCTGGGGTATTAGTCAAGCCAAAAGACATCACGAAGAACTCATAGTGGCCATATCTTGTACGAAAAGCAGTCTTCGGGACATCTGGGGCCCGAATCTTCAGCTGGTGATACCCCGATCTCAAATCAATCTTAGAAAATACACTGGCACCCTGTAACTGGTCAAACAAATCATCGATGCGCGGCAATGTATACTTGTTCTTAATAGTTACCTTGTTCAACTGGCAGTAATCAATACACATCCGCATAGACCCATATTTCTTCTTTACAAATAGAACTGGAGAACCCCATGGAGACACACTCGGTCTGATAAACCCCTTAGCCAATAACTCCTCAAGTTGCTCCTTCAACTCCTTCAACTGCTTTGAATCCATACGGTACGGGGGAATAAAAATAGGCTAAGTATCTGGAGCTAAATCAATGCAGAAATCAATATCCCGATCCGGAGGCATGCCTGGATGGTCCGAAGGGAATACATCGGCAAACTCTCGAACAACTGGCACTGAATCAATCGTCGGAAACTCGTCGGTGGTGTCCCGCACATAGGCAAGATACGCCAAGCAACCCTTCTCGACCATATGTCGAGCCTTCAGGAAGGAAATAACTCTACTGGCCGCACTAACTGAGGAACCTCTCCATTCCAGCCTAGGCAACTCGGGCATGGCCAAGGTAACCGTCTTGGCATGGAAATCCAAGATGGCATGATGAGGATATAGCCAATGCATGCCCAGGATAATCTCAAAATCAACCATGTCGAGCAATAGAAGGTCCGCTCTAGTCTCGAACCCACAAAAGGTGATCATACAAGGCCGATGGACCCGGTCTACCACCACAGAAGCCCGCAGGAGTGGACACATATATAGGAGAATCCAAGGACTCACAAGGAACATCCAGAAAACAAGAAAATAAGGCTGACACATATGAATAAGTAGATCCTGGATCAAATAGCACTGATGCCTCCCTACCACATACTGAAATAGTACTTGTGATCACGGCGTATGAGGCCACTGCATCTGCTCGGGCCAGAATAACATAGAATCTGGCTGGAGTACCTGAAGACTGACCTTCCCTGGACTGAATAGGAGCTAGGTGAGCTCCCCCTGAATGGACTCCACCTCTGGGACGACCTCTACCAGCCTGTCCTCCACCTATGGGTGGACGGAGCGCCGGTGCTGAGTATGTAGGCTGATAACTCTGCTGGACAGCCTGGCCCGAAGTCTGGGACAAGTCCTCCTCTTATGGCCTGAATCCCCACACTCATAGCATCTCACTGGAGGCATGTCCTGCTGCCCTGAAGAAGAAGAACCCTGAATAGCTGGGGGACGGTGAGAAACCTCTGGCATAGCACTGAAGTAGGGACTGGGAGAACCCTGATGACCTGAATACCCGCCAGAGGAACCCTGAACGGCTGGTGGGCGGTAATAACTCTCCGGCATGGCACTGAAGTAAGGCCTCACTGGAGCACCACAGAGAGGTGGTGGAGGAGCTGAATATGGAGGCCTGTTAGGCTGGCCTCTGCTGAATTGAACCATGCCCCTGCTTGGGGCGCCTCGGAAATCTCTAGAAAATCTAACTCTCTTGTACTGCTGAACCTCAATGCTCTCTGCCCCTCAATCCGACGAGCTATCTCAACCACAAGCTGATAGGGAGTACCCAAAGAGAGATCGGGATGATGGAGACTTGAAGAAGTATAGTATAAATCAAATAGAAGGCTCGTTCGTAGATCAACACAAAGCTATTAATCCAATCCGATCCAAGATGAGTAACCGAGTTCTTCTTCTTATGGTTGGCACGAGAATCCCTCTCAAAGGGGAAGAATCTGATTCGATCTCCGGGCTTATAACCAACCTATGAACAATGGTCTGTCTCGTCTAGTTGGTCTCCTTCTTGGCATCAAGAGTCGTCAGTACTGAAAAGGCCCTGGCATTACCTTCGGGAAATCTAGGAGGACAGCTCGCCGAGCCTATGGTGGACGTCGGTTGGGTTGTCGACGATTACGACCATTCAAAGGCATTTTTCCATTAGCTGGAGTAGGAAGGGGGCTGACGTCGATAAGTTATTATATATATAAGATAATTAAGGCATTAGGAATCTGGGTGATCACGCGCTTCACGTGGTATTTATTAGGATTAGGACTGAGAAAAATTACCGCTTATTTCAGACAGCCCGGACCATCGCTTTTATCGTCAACAGAGAGAGCCGCTCGATAAAGGAAGTCGGCTTTGGGAAAAAATCATTCCTTTGCCGGNTGTCACTGTCATCTGCCCCTGCTCCAGCTTCTCAAACTGATACCGCAGCTCTTTCCTCTCAGAGGGTGGAATATACATGTCCAGGAACAGCTGAGTGAACTGCTCCCATGAGAGAGGAAGGGAACCTGCTGGCCTACCCAGGATGAATGACTGCCACCATCTGCGGGCCCTGCCCTCTAGCTGAAAAGTAGTGAAATGAACTCCGTGGGACTCCAAAATCCTCATGTTGTGCAGTCTGTCCCTGCACCTATCAATAAAGTCCTGGGCATCCTCTCCCCTCTCACCCCCGAAGACAGGATGGTGCAATCGATTCCATCTATCAAGTAACTTCTACGGATCATCGTCAGCAGCAGGTCTAAGCTCAGGTGCTACTGCTGGTTGTGATCCACCTGCGGGCAGAGTACCCGGAGTCTGATATACTGCCGCTGCATGACCTGCGGTCTAGGTGGTAGGGGTCTGAACTCCCCCTCCCGCCTGAGATGTGGCAGGATCCGCTGGAAATAAACCAGCTTGGGTCATAGTATCCATGAACCGCATCATACGACCCATGACCTCCTGGAAGCCCTGTGCTGTCGTGAAATCCATCGGAGCTGGATCTGCTGGGGGCACCTCCCCCTCCTCCTCAAGGATAGGATCCTCTAGGGGTTCTAATAGAACAACTCTGGGACTCCCCCGTCCCCTACCTCGGGCTAGTGCCCTCCCCCGGCCTCTGCCACGGCCTCGGACTACGGGGGTAGCGGCATTTCCCGGGCCTGGAATATCAGCTGCACGAGTCCTCACCATCTGTGAGAGAGTAGAAGAATGAGATTTAGTAAGACCATCGATTGCACGATAGAATAAGAATAAATAGAGATTTTCCTAACACCTTGTAGCCTCCCGAAGATAAATACAGACGTCTCTGTATCGATCCGCAAGACTCTACTAGGTTTGCCTGTGACTTGTGAGACCTACGTGAACCTAGAGCTCTGATACCATGTTGTCACGACCCAAATTCCTATTCAGGTCGTGATGGCGCCCAACACCGAAGTCAGGCAAGCCAACACTAGTTTGCTAACGAAAGTACTAAAACTTAATGAGATGTTCGAATGCTTGTCCAATTTTAATTTAAGCAATCCTTAAATGAAAGTGAGGAAGTGAGGAAAGGTGATTTAAAGTAACTCAAAAATCGTTTGCCAGCATAAAACAAAGTAGCATGATACTAGTGAATCAGCTATGTGTGCCAAGACCTAGTGTCACAATTCCACATGCGACTAGTGGAATATACAAAATAAACAAAATAGATGTACAACTGTCTGGAAGGATAGACAGAATATCCAGCAATAATGGAAACTCCACGGTGCTGCTAGGGTACGCCAGGAAGAGCAGCTCACCGTGTAGTCAACTCCCGGTAGTACTCTCAGCGACGGACACCTGAATGGCGAACCGGTGCAAAAGCCTCAGAACCTGTACAATTAAGTACAGAAGTGTATCATGAGTACATATAAACAAATGTGTACCCAGTGAGTATCCCGTCTAAACTCGAAGAAGTAGTGACGAGAGGTAGACGTGATACTTACTAGGGTCAATAACCAATAACATGGACAAGTAAGGCTAGACAGAAAAGTAGTCATGAAAATCACTAAGGCATGAAATATCAATTATATACAACTGCAATTTATTCTCATGAGTCAAACAATAACTACCACAAAAGTCTCAAGTTCCCCTTACACGTGGGGTAATTTATTTAATAATAACAAGACTCTCAGTCAAATACATAGCACATAATATGCCGAAGCGTACGATCGAAGCGACGCGAAAATAAATGTGCACTGCCGAGGGTCGAGCGGCACGAACCATAGATGCCTCCATTACCCCGCTCGCGAATCGATCATGTGAAGCGGTTGACATAAATATAGGGCTACCCCGCTCGAGCTTTTGGAACACCCAAAACAACGCTAAAACTCGAAATCACCCCTCAAAACCCCTAGAATCAAACTCAAGAATTTATAAGTTCTTGAATTCGGTTTCAATGCGCCGAACCGACCTATACTACTCGGAATGACACCAAATTTTGCAAGCAAGTCATGAATGACATAACGGAACTATTACCTATCTGGGAATTCAATTCGGACCTCAATAACATAAAATCACGTTCCAAACCAAATTTCAAAATTAAGAAAACTGTATTTCGCTACTTGGCGTCGAAATGCTCCCGGGTCATCCAAAACCCATTCTGGACATTCGTACAAGTCCGAAATCATCATACGAAGCTACTGGAATCGTCGAAACTCAATTCCGAGGTAGTTTACTCAAAATGTTGACCGAAGACAAACTTGGCCTTAAAAGCCAACCTTAAGGAACCAAGTATTCCTATACCATTCTAAACACTTCCAAATCCCGAACCACCCGTCCCCGCAAGTCACATATCACGATAAGCCGCTATGGGAAGTCTTATTTAAGGAAACGGGGTCCGAATACACAAAACAACCGATCGGGTCGTTACAATAGTCATGTCCTACTTGCCCTTCTGGATTTTCATAATTTCTATCTTCTTTCCACTTTCCGTGATCACAAATATTTTTTTAGGGTATGTCGTCTTCTTTCGTAAGATAAAACAAGAAAATGTTGGCAAAGACATGCTTAAATAGTGTGTAGCTAGGAATTCGTGGGAAGCAAAGATAATGAAGGAGACGTCCAGAAACTTCATGTGTGAAGGAGAGTGGCCACAGTTTGTGGTGCATCACAAATATCCCGGAACTCGAGTTTGTGATGCACCACAATCTGTGGCCACTCTCCTTCACATATGAGATTTCTGGACGTCTCCTTCATTATCTTTTCTTCCCCACGAATTCCATGCTACACCCAATAAGTAGGTCTTTGCCAACACTTTCTTGTTTATCTTTGAATATAAATTTAAAGAAATATGATAGAAGTCTGTGGATGACTATGAAATTTTTAAGTGAAGAGATTGTTTATATAGCCAAAGAGTGCACCTAATCAATTTAATATCTATAAATATAAAAGTAACTTTTCAGGTATGTTTAATGCTTTACATTCAGAGAAATTGAATGTTATAAGATAAGTAGGTGGTAGGTGAAACTAGTAAATGCAAAAAAGATAAGTATCAAGTTAAAAAAATACAGCTTTATGAAAAACTTCAGCATAAGATGCTGAAGTTAATTAGTTCATTTGTAAAAATTTCAACACCTCATATGCTAAAATTTTATCCTGGATTCTATAGTTTTGTAGTCATGATCTTTTTGAAAAACATCAGCACAAGATGCTGAAGTTAATTAGTTGATTTGTAACAACTTCAGCGCTCTATTTACTGAAGTTTGTCCTGTATTCAATAGTTTGGCATAAAAAGCTTTTTGAAAAAACTTCAGCTCAAGACAAGCTGGAGTTTTTTAGTTAAGTTGTAAAAATTTCAGCACAAGACAAGCTGAAGTTTTTTCCTGGATTCATTAGTTTACTTCATGCTGAAGTTTAGCATGCTGAATTTCATCAAAAATATACTTAAAATTCATGATAAAAGAGACAGACGTATTAGTTTTCACTTACATCCTTGAAAAAAAAAATTATTTTTCATTTACAAGTTATACTCTATGCAAAAAATTCACACAGAGTATCTTTATATTCTCCATAGTCATCTCCTAGTTGCTCTTCTGGAGTTTCATAGCCGCTTTCTTGTTTCCACATTCCATGAGCCCACAGATTTGCAACCAATTCTCTCCTGAATGTTGGTGCCTGACTTTGATCGAAATGGATGACATCTTCTTTCTTCAACCGCATATCTATGAACTTAAGAGCAAATAGACCACAATCAACACTACAAAAAACACGTGAAACAAGAATTGAAGAATAGTTAACACAAGAAGAAAAAATAATGAATATAAGATGCATCGTTAAAACATATGCCAAACACGTACTTGTTAACCTGTAGGGGTGTCTTCATCCACATAATTTTAAATTTATCCACACAATTTTCTAGCCAACTTTTATTGTGTGTCTCAAAGTTCAAGCATTTGAGACAGTGTGGGATTAATCGGGCATAAATTTTGACATGTTTAACCGCACTTTCATATGTTGTATTTCTCAAGGAATCATACACAAATATAGTTTTATCTTTAAAGCTCAGAATTCCAAAAAAGTAGTGCGTTGATGTCTGCTTCCCCGTTGGCGGATGTCGAAATGGAATGAATACTTTTTCAGCACATGCCCATGAGAGGTCAACGCCTCTTACATAGTTGGCCACCTTTTCACCAGTTGATTCATCAGCATACCAAGTATACTCGGTAAGTTGCTCAAACACCACTTGGTTTTCTTCTTTAGAAGTCTCTTCATCCTGTTTTTTAGATGTCCTCTTTCTCTTTGATTTGTTCATTTTCGCTTCTATTTTTTCCCCTGCTCCATTGCCTTTTCCCTCATTTTTAAACTTTCGCCTTCTCTTCATCTGTAGGATGAACACTACCTAGCTTGGTCATATACTGATCAAAAAGTAAATCTATTATTGCACATCTTGCTTTTGGATAACTTGGAAGGTGATAGCAATATTGTTTCCGCAAAAATATACGCCCACTTCAATATGCTGCAATAGAGCAACAACAAAAGAAAATATGTGAAATAATAAACTTCAGCATGCATAAGTATGAAATTTAAAAAAAACGCACTACAAAACTACAAAACTGCATGACAAAAACTTCAGCATATAAGTATGAAATTTTGAAAAAATACATTACAACTAGAAACTACAAACTGCATGACAAAAACTTAAGCATATTCAGTTTGAAGTGTTAGGAAATAATCTAAACAAGCTGCAACATGTTTGATTTAAAAGTTTAGAAAAAAAAACTAGAGACTGCATGTCAAAACTTCATCAACTTAATAAGCTAAACAACTTCAGCAATTTCACTATAAAAATAAGCTGAAGTTTACCAAATTACAGTACAAAAACTTTACTATCAAAATAACCCGAGATTTTGAGAAATATAGTTGAAAACGAAATCAAAAAATAAACTTAATAACTTACTTCATCCGAAATATCAGAGGTAGGATCCACAAGCTCGGTAAATAATGACTTTGGAATGTCCATTCCAGCTAATCTGAATGTGTCACGACCCAAAATCCTAACTCAGGTCGTGATGGCGCCCAACACCGGGGTCAGGCAAGCCAACATTTATTTTACTAGCGAGATTTCCTTTTTACATAAAACGTTCCAATACTTACCAAGTTTTACGTTTAAAATCATTAAGTGAAAATGGATAAATTAACCAACGTGAACCAATGTACACAAAAGGGGAATAATCAACGTATACAGTTCCAAAAATGTAATATCTACTACGTGTGCCAGGAACTAGTGTCACAAGTCTACAGGAGGACTAGTAGAATATACAAAAGATAGAATAAACTGTTCTACTGTATGAAAGAAATAGACAAATATAAACAAAAGACAACTCCATAGTGCTGCTGAGAAACGCCAAGGGAAGCAGCTCACCGTGAAGTCAGGTCCAGAATATACTCTCATGATCGAGCTCCGGTCTGATAACCAGATGCACCTGCCTCAGAACCTGTACAATTAAGTACAGAAGCGTAGCATTAGTACATAAACAGATATGTACCCAGTGAATATCCCGTCTAATTTCGAATAAGTAGTGACGAGAGGTCGACGTGATACTTACTAGGGTCAAAATGTAATAATGTAATTAAATGAAGGCTAGGCAGGGATAGCAGTCGTAATAATCACAAAGTCATGAAATATCAAGTATAAATTTGTAATTTACCTTTGCACGTCAAATTTCACTAGCATATATTGTACTAATTTTCCTTTTTACATGAATCAAATTATACAAGTATCAAAAAATCCCAGTCAATTATATAGCACATAGTATGCCGAAAGCGTACGGCCGAAGCGTCGCGAAAATAAATGTGCACTGTCGAGGGTCGAACGGATCGAACCATAGATGCATCTATTACCCCATTCGCGAATCGAACATGCGACACGGTTGACATAATGATAGGGCTATCCCGCTCACGAATCATACATGCGACCCGGGTTCCCATACACATACACAAAATTATTAAGAATCCAAGGATTTAATAGAGATTATGCTTGAAGACAAGAATTTAGGCAATGTAATTTTGAATGTAACTTCCTAAATATCTTCATACCAATTCGAGGATACTAAGCAACTCAAAATACATTTAAGGTCACATACAAGGCACGTAAAAGCATGCTTGCGAGTCCTAAAACTACCCAACATAATATAGTAGTATCTACGCACGGACCCTCGTCACCTCGTGCGTGCGTAGCCCCCACAAATAAGTACATGCAATTATTTATAATCACCTATGGGGACAATTCCCTTTTACAAGGTTAGAAAGGAGACTCACCTCGTGCCGAGCCTACTTTCCGGGTCAAGAATGCGCCCGAAACTCCAAACTCGTCTCCCAAGGACTCGAAACTAGTCAAATGATGTATAAATACATTAATTTATACTCAACGGCATGACATTCCCCTATTTACTTAGTTATTTCAACTTATGTTGAAGAATCCCAAAAATACACCCCCGGGCCCACATGCTCGGATTCCGAAAACTTTCGAAGGAAACACTCACCCATAGACTAAGGATCAATAGTATATAGTTTTTGTATGATTTCATGGCAAACTCCTTGGTAATTCTCCCATTTTTCATAAAACCTAGGTTTTTACTCTAACCCATGATTTTCCACTAATTAGTGTGTTATTCTACCAATGAATTCAAGTATTCAACTTAATTTATAGTAGGAATTACTTACCTCACAGTTGCTAGGTGAAATCTCCTCTTTGAAAGCTCCCAAAATCGCCCCAAGTGAAGAAAAATCGCTCAAAAGGGACTAAGTCCCGTTTTAATCAAACACTGCCCAGCTGCCCCTTGTATGCGATCACAGCAGGGGCAATTCGATCGCGATGGTCAACTGGACAGGACCCCTGAAGGCATACAGTGCGATCGCGGAAGGGGGTTCATGGGATCGCGGAGGCCAGTGTACTAGCGATCACGGGGGAGGGGGAATGCGAACGCGGAGAACAAAAGTTGGGCCAGGCCACAACCTTACCCTGTGCGAACGCGTACAGCCCTTTGCGATCACATAGGGAATTTCCTCGCACCCTGCAAATTCCTTCTATGCGATCGCGTGAGTGCACCCGCGATCGCAAAGAAGGAAACCAGACTGTGAAAATCTTGTGTTTTGCATTTAGCTCCGAGGGGTTCGAAAAACACCCGACCCCCTCGGGACCCGTCCAAAGGCACTGGCAAGTCTGTATTCATGATACGGACTCGCTCGAATTTTCGGAACATGAAAAACAACAACGAAACTAAGAATCCGACCCCAAAACCAAATTGAATCACACTTTGAACTTCAAGTTCTAGAATTTGCTTTCAATGCGCCGAACCTATCTATACTACTCGGAATAACACCAAAATTTGCAAGCAAGTCATAAATGACATACCGCAACTATTCCCGGTCTCGGAATTCTGTTCGTACCTCGATAATACAAAAACACGTTCCAAACCTCAATTTGAACTTAAGGAAACTCTTATTTCGCTATTTGGCGCCGAAACTCTCCCGGGTCATCCAAAACCCATTCCAGACATACGCACAAGTCCGAAATCATCATACAAAGCTACCGAAATCATCGAAACTAGATTTTGAGGTCGTTTACTCAAAACATTGACCGAAGTCAAACTTGGCCTTAAAGGCCAACCTTAAGGAACTAAGTGTTCCTATACTACTCTAAACTCTTCCGAATCCCGAACCACCCGTCCCCACAGGTCATAAATCATAAAAATCCACTACGGGAAGTCTCATTCAGGGGAACAGGGTCCTATAACGCAAAACGAATTGTCGGGTCGTTACATTCTCCACCTCTTAAACAAACGTTCGTCCTCAAACGAGTCTAAAATCATACTAGAAGTGCTGAATAAGTGTGGATATCTTCTCCGCATGTACTCCTCGGACTCCCAAGTCACCTCCTGGACTGGTTGGCCCCTCCACTGAACCTTTACGGCAGACACTCTCTTGGATCTCAACTGGCGGTCCTTCCTGTCAATTATAGCAACTGGCTCCTCCTCGTAGCCCAACCTCTCATCCAACTGAATGGTGCTGAAATCAACCACGTGAGAGAAGTCGGCGTGGTACCTTCGGAGCATGGATACATGAAAGACCAGGTGAACTCCTGATAAACTGGGAGGTAAAGCAAGCTCATAAGCAACCTCTCTGATCCGCCTCAATACCTCAAAAGGACCTATAAACCTTGGGCTCAGTTGTCCCTTCTTCCCGAATCTCATGATACCCTTCATCGGCGAGACTTTCAACAAGACCTTATTTCCCTTCATAAATGATACATCATGCGCCTTCTGATCCGCGTAACTCTTCTGTCTGGACTGTGCTGTGCGGAGCCTCTCCTGAATCAACTTCACTTTCTCCAAAGCATCCTTCACCAGGTCGGTGCCATATAGCTTAACCTCGCCCGGCTCAAACCACCCGATAGGAGAACGACATCGCCGACCATACAAAGCCTCAAATGGATCCATCTCGATGCTGGACTGATAACTCTTATTGTAAGAAAACTCGGCCAAAGGCAAGAACTGGTCCCACTGACCTCCGAAGTCAATCACACATGCCCTGAGCATGTCCTCCAATATTTGAACTATACGCTCCGACTGACCATCAGTTTGAGGGTGAAATGCTGTGCTGAGATCTATCTGGGTACCCATCTCACTATGCAATGCTCTCCAGAAGTGCGAGGTGAACTGAGGACCTCGATCTGATACAATGGACACCGTGCAACCGGACTATCTCCCGAATGTAGATCTGGTCTAACCTCTCAGAAGTATAAGTAGTAGCTACTGGAATGAAATGTGCCGATTTGGTCAACCTATCCACAATGAACCAAACCGCGTCAACCTTCCGCAAAGTCCGAGGCAACCCAACCACGAAGTCCATAGTGATGCGCTCCCACTTCCACTCAGGAATGGGAATCTGCTGAAGTAGGCCTCTGGTGCTCATACTTGACCTACTAGCAATTAAGACATCTAGCCACATACTCCACTATGTCCTTCTTCATCCGCCTTCACCAAAAATGCTACTTCAAGTCACGATACATCTTCGTAGCACCAGGATGAACAGAATACCGTGAACTGTGAGCCTCCTCTAGAATCCTCTCCCTCAGTCCATCAACATTAGGAACACACAAACGACTCTGAAGTCTCATAACACCATCCTCACCCATAGTAATCTCCTTGGAACCACCCTGAACCACTGTCTCCCGTAGCTCTGCCAAACACGGATCATCATACTGTCGGGCCTTAATCTCCCCCAATAACAAAGACTGTAGCAACCACATGTGCAAGAACTCAGCGAGGATCTGAAAGGTCCAATCTCACCAGGCGATTAGACAAGGACTGAATGTCCAAGGCTAGGGGTCTCTCATCTGCCGCAATATAAGCCAAACTACACATACTCTCCGCCTTCCTGCTCAAGGCATCCGCTACCACATTTGCCTTGCTCTGATGATAAAGAATGGTGATGTCATAATCCTTCAGTAACTCAAGCCACCTGCGCTGCCTCAAATTAAGATCCCTCTACTTGAATAAGTGTTGTAAGCTGCGGTGATATGTATAAACCTCACAGGACACCCCATACAAGTAATGCCTCCAAATCTTAAGGGCATGAATAATCGCCGCCAACTCCAAATCGTGCACAGGGTAACTCATCTCATGGACCTTCAGCTGGCGCGAAGCATAAGCAATAACTCTCCCATCCTGCATCAACACACACCCCAAGCCAACGCGTGAAGCATCAGAATATATTGTATACATCCCAGAACCGGAAGGCAATATCAAAAATGGTGCTGAGGTTAATGTTGTCTTGAGCTTCTGAAAGCTCGCCTCACACTCGTCGGACCATCGGAACGGGGCATTCTTCTGAGTCAATCTAGTCAATGGGGCTACAATGGAAGAAAATCCCTCCACAAATTGATTGTAGTAGCCTGCTAGACCCAAGAAACTCCTGATCTCTGTAGCTGACGTATGACGGGCCAATTCTGAACTGCCTCAATCTTCTTAGGATCAACCTTGATACCCTCTCCGGATACCACGCGTCCCAAGAATGCCACGGAATCCAACAAAAACTCACACTTGGAGAACTTAGCATATAGCTTCTGCTCTCGCAAAGTCTGGAGCACAACTCTCAAATGATGCTCGTGCTCGCCCAGGCTACGTGAGTAGATCAGAATGTCATCAATGAATACAATGACAAAAGAATCAATATACGGCCGGAACACCCTGTTCATCAAGTCCATAAATGCTGCTAGGGCATCATTCAGGCCAACGGACATCACCGGGAACTCATAATGGCCATATCTCGTACAAAAAGCAGTCTTCGGAACGTCCGAGTCCCGAATCATCAACTGGTGGTACCTCGATCTCAAGTCGATCTTAGAAAACACCCGAGTACCCTGCAACTGGTCAAACAAATCATCGATGCGCGGCAATGGATACTTATTCTTAATGGTGACCTTGTTCAGCTGGCGGTAGTCAATACACATCCGCATGGACCCATCTTTCTTCTTCACAAATAGCACTGGAGCACCCCACGGCGACACACTCGGCCTGATAAACCCCTTAGCCAATAACTCCTCAAGCTGCTCCTTCAAATCTTTCGGAGCCATACGGTACAGGGGAATGGAAATAGGCTGGGTGCCTGGGGCTAAATCAATATAGAAATCTATATCATGATCCGGAGGCATGCCTGGAAGGTCTGAAGGAAAAATATCAGCAAACTCTCAAACTACTGGCCCTGAATCAATCGCCGGAGACTCGACGGTGGTGTCCCGCACATAAGCAAGATACGCTGGACAACCTTTCTCGACCATATGTCGAGCCTTCAGGAAGGAGATAACTTGACTAGTTGCACTAACTGAGGAACCTCTCCACTCCAGCTTAGGCAACTCGGGCATGGCTAGGGTAACCGTCTTGGCATGGCAATCCAAGATGGAATGATAGGGATATAGCCAATCCATGCCCAGGATAATCTCGAAATCAACCATATCGAGCAATAGAAGATCCGCTCTAGTCTCGAACCCACAAAATGTAATCACACTGAACCGATAAATCTGGTCTACCACCACAGAATCGCCCACGGGAGTGGACACATAAATGGGAGTACCCAAGGACTCGTGAGGAACATCTAGGAAACAAGCAAATAAGGATGATACATATGAATAAGTGGATCCTGGATCAAATAACATTGATGCCTCTCTACCACATACTGAAATAGTACTTGTGATCATGGCATCTAAGGCCACTGCATCTGATCTTGTCAGAATAGCATAGAATCTGGCTGGTGCACCGGAAGACTGACCTTCGCTGGAATGAATAGGAGCTGGCTGAGCTCCCCCAGCCTGGCCTCCACCTCTGTGACGACCTCTACCAGCTTGTCCTCCACCTCTGGGTGGATGGGGTGCCGGTGCTGAGAATGTAGGCTAATAACTCTTATGAACGGCCTTGACCCGAAGCCTAGGACAAGTCCTCCTCATATGGCCTGGATCCCTACACTCATAAAATCCCCTCGGTACCATAACATTCTGCCCTGAAGACGAAGAACCCTGGATAGCCGGGGGACGGTGAGAACTCTCTGGCATAGCACTGAAGTAAGGCTAGAAGACCCCTGATGATCGGAATACCAGCCGAGGGAACCCTGAATGGCTGGTGGGCGGTAAGAAATCTCCGGCATGTCGCTGAAATAGGGCCTCACTGGAACACCACGAGGAGGTGGTGGAGGAGCTCAATACGGAGGCCTGCTAGGCTGGCCCCTACCGAACTGACCTCTACCCCTGGCTGGGGAACCTCTGAAATCTCCAGAGAACCTATCTCTCTTGTCCTGCTGACCCTGCTCTCTGCCCCTCGATCGATAGCCCTTAATCCGGTGAGCTATCTCGACCACAAGTTGATAGAGAGTCCTCATCTCCACCTCTCGGGCCATGTTGACCCTAGTACCTGAGTGCAACCCAGCTACAAATCTCTGCACTCTCTCAGCATCAGTAGGAAGTATCATAAGGGCATGACGAGACAACTCAGAAAACCTGGCCTCGTAGTCTGTCACTAACATATGTCCCTTCTCTAGCTGGTCAAACTGATACCGCATCTCTTCCCTCTCGGAGGGTGGAATATATATGTCCAGGAAAAACTGAGTGAACTGCTCCCAAGTGATGGAAGGGGAACTTGCCGGTCTACCAAGGATATAAGACTGCCACCATCCGCGGGCCCTGTCCTCTAACTGAAAAGTAGTGAAGTCAACTCCATGGGACTCCAATATCCTCATGTGTGTGTAGTTTGTCCCTGCACCTATCAATGAAGTCTTGGGCATCCTTGCCCCGCTCACCTCCGAAGACAGGAGGCTGCAATCCAGTCCATCTATCCAATAACTTCTGCGGATCGCCGTCCGCAGCTGGTCTGAGCTTAGGTGCTGCTACTATAGGCTGGGCTCCACCCACGGGCAGTGTACCCGGGGTCTGATATATTGTTGTTGCATGTCTTGCGGCCTGGGCAGTAGGGGTCTGGACTCCCCCTCTCTCCTGAGATGTGGCAGGATCCGCTGGAAATAAACCAGCCTGAGTCATAGTGTCCATGAGCCGCATCATACGGCCCATGACCTCCTGGAAGCCTGGTGCAGTCATGAAGTCCATCGGAGCTAGATCTGCTAGGGGCACCTCGCCCTTCTCCTCTGTAATGGGATCCTCTACTGGATCTGCTGGGGGTGCTAATGGAACAGCTCTGGGACGCCCTCGTCCCCTACCTTGGTTCGGTTCCCTCTCCTGGCCTCGGACGGCGGGGTTAGCGGCATCTCCCGGGTCTGGAACGTTAGTTGTGCGCGTCCTCACCATCTGTGAGAGAATAGAAGAGTGAGATTTAGTATACCATCGACTGTACGATAGAATATGAATAAAGAGAGGTTTCCTAACACCCTATAGCCTCCCGAAGATAAGTACAGACGTCTCTGTACCGATCCGCAAGACTCTAATGGGTTTGCCCGTGACTTGTGAGACCTACGTGAACCTAGAGCTCTGATACCATGTTGTCATGACCCAAAATCCTAACTTAGGTCGTGATGGCGCCCAACACCGGGGTCAGGCAAGCCAACATTTGTTTTACTCGCGAGATTTCCTTTTTACATAAAACATTCCAATACTTACCAAGTTTTAAGTTTAAAATCATTAAGTGAAAACGGATAAATTAACCAACTTGAAACAGTGTACCCAAAAGGGGCATAATCAACATATACAGTTCCAAAAATGTAATGTTTACGACGTGTGCCAAGAACTAGTATCACAAGTCTACAGGTGGACTAGTAGAATATACAAAAGATAGAATAAATTGTTCTACTGTTTGAAAGAAATAGACAGATATAAAGAAAAGACAACTCCATAGTGCTGCTGAGAAGCGCCAAAGGAAGCAGCTCACCATGAAGTCAGGTCCAGAATATACTCTCAGGATCGAGCTCCGGTCTGATAACCAGATGCACCTGCCTCAGAACTTGTACAATTAAGTACAGAAGCGTAGCATGAGTACATAAACAAATAAGTACCTAGTGAGTATCCCGTACGAGAGGTCGACGTGATACTTACTAGGGTCAAAATATAATAATATAATTAAATGAAGGATAGGCAGGGATAGCTGTCGTAATAATCACAAAGTCATAAAATATCAAGTATAAATTTGTAATTTACCTTTGCACGTCAAATGTCACTAGCATATATTGTACTAATTTTCTTTTTACATGAATCAAATTATACAAGTATCACAAACTCCCAGTCAATTATATAGCACATAGTATGCCGAAGGCGTACGGCCGAAGAGTCGCGAAAATAAATGTGCACTGCTGAGGGTCGAACGGCTCGAACCATAGATGCATCTATTACCCTGCTCGTGAATCGAACATGCGGTGCGGTTGACATAATAATAGGGCTATCCCGCACACGAATCATACATGCGACACGGGTGCCCATATACATACACAGAATTATCAAGAATCCAAGGATTTAACAGAGATTATGCTTGAAGACATGAATTTAGGCAATGTAATTTTGAATGTAGCTTCCTAAATATCTTCATACCAATTCAAGGATACTAAGCAACTCAAAATACATTTAAGGTCACATACAAGGCACATAAAAGCATGCTTGTGAGTCTTAAAACTACCCAACATAATATAGTAGTAGCTACGCACGGACCCTCGTCACCTCGTGCGTGTGTAGCCCTCGCAAATAAGGACATGCAATTATTTATAATCACCTATGGGGACAATTCCCTCTTACAAGGTTAGAAAGGAGACTCTCCTCGTGCCGAGCCTACTTTCCGGGTCAAGAATGCGCCCGAAACTCTAAACTCGTCTCCCAAGGACTCGAAACTAGTCAAATGATGTATAAATACATTAATTTATACTTCAAAGGCATGAAATTCCCCTTTTTACTTAGTTATTTCAACTTACTTTGAAGAATCCCAAAAATACACCACCGGGCCCACATGCTCGGATTCCGAAAATTTTTGAAGGAAACACTCACCCATAGCCTAAGGATCAATAATATATAGTTTTTGTATGATTTCATGGCAAACTCCTTGGTAATTCTCCCATTTTTCATAAAACCTAGGTTTTTACTCTAACCCATGATTTTCCACTAATTAGTGTGTTAATCTACCTAAGAATTCAAGTATTCAACTTAATTTATAGTAGGAATTACTTACCTCACAGTTTCTAGGTGAAATCTCCTCTTTGAAAGCTCCCAAAATCGCCCCAAGTGAAGAAAAATCGCTCAAAAGGGACTAAGTACCGTTTTAATCTAACACTGCCCAACTGCCCCTTGTATGCGATCGCAGCAGGGGAAATACGATCGTGATGGTCAACTGGCTGGGGCCCCTGAACGCCTACAGTGCGATCGCGAAACGGGGGTCATGCGAGCGCGGAGGCTAGTTGGGCTAGTACTATGCGATCGCGGGGGAGGGGGAATGCGAACGCGGAGAACAAAAGTTGGGCCAGGCCAGAACCTTACCCTGTGCGAACGCGTACAGCCCTTTGCGATCGCATAGGGCATTTACCCACACCCTGCCAATTCCTTCTATGCAATCGCGTGAGGGCATACGCGATCGCACAGAAGGAAACCAGATTGTGAAAATCTGGTGTTTTGCATTTAGCTCCGAGGGGTCCGAAACATACCCGAGCCCCTCGGGACCCGTCCAAAGGCACTGGAAAGTCTGTATTCTTGATACGGACTCTCTCGAATTTTCGGAACATGAAAAACAACAACGAAACTAAGAATCCGACCCCAAAACCAAATTGAATCAAACTTTGAACTTCAAGTTCTAGAATTCGCTTTCAATGCGCCGAACCTACCTATACTACTCGGAATGACACCAAATTTTGCAAGCAAGTCATAAATGACATACCGGAACTATTCCCGATCTCGGGATTCTGTTCGGACCTCGATAACACAAAAACACGTTCCAAACTTCAATTTGAACTTAAGGAAACTCTTATTTCGCTATTTGGCGCCGAAACGCTCACGGGTCATCCAAAACCCATTCCGGACATACGCACAAGTCCAAAATCATCATACGAAGCTACGGGAACCATCAAAACTTTATTCTGAGGTCGTTTACTCAAAACCTTGACCGAAGTCAAACTTGGCCATAAAGGCCAACCTTAAGGAACTAAGTGTTCCTATACTACTCTAAGTTCTTCCGAATCCTAAACCACCCATCCCTACATGTCATAAATCATAAAAAGCCACTACGGGACGTCTCATTCAGGGGAACAGGGTCCTATAACGCAAAACGATCGGTCGGATCGTTACACAATGGATTGGAATTATATTCACTCGCATCTGTCTTCAACCAGTCGCTAAATCTTTCGATCAATCCACTGTCTCGATTAACATAATGAAAGGGACATCTTCGTGTAGTATTTCCTTCTTTCCAATCTTTCCCTCTTCGCTTTTGTTTAGGAACAACATAAGGAGATTTCAACCAAATACTCTTTGTACGAATCCTTTTCCCTTTTTTATCTATTTTTCTTTTTGGTTGCTCTTCCTGATGTTCCGTCACAACTAACTGCTGCATTTCAGCAGCAGGAGAATATTACACAGCCATGGTGCCACCTACTTCACCAACTCCCTGTTGTTCTGTCACAACTAGTTGTTGTTGTTCAACAGCAGGGGAAAATCCACAGCCATGGTGGCATATCCTTGACCAACTCGTTGTTGTTCAAAATCTTCTTGTCTCTCTTCATTAACAATAACAGCAGCAGAATTGCCTTCAGAACGAGTCCCTTCTTTACTACCCAACGAAAATGAACATAAATTGAAGTTGGGGATATCACTGGTGTCACACCTCCTTTTTCACTACCCCGCTGATTAATGAAGGGTAATGAGAGAGTTTTTCCACTTTAAGTGATATTATTCGATTTGGGATTTATTTTAATTTTTCAGAGTCGCCACCCGGGTTTTTGACGATGCTCCAGGACACCATTTATTTTAAAAATCCCAAACCGAGGAATTTTGACTCTGTTTTAAGTTGTCTGCGACCAGAAATCCGAGTAAGGAATTTTGTTAACCCGGGAGAAGGTGTTAGGCATTCCCGAGTTCCGTGGTTCTAGCACGGTCGCTTAACTATTAATATTTGGCCTATATTATTTGGTTATTTACGTGTTCTAGCCTATCGTGCATTTAGCCTTTTTAACTTTTAAACGCTTTTAGTATTTATCTTGAAACAAGTCACGATGGCGTGCACTTGTTTGTTTTAGGCACATTGTAATTGCGCCACATGAAATGCACCCGCAATTACAACATGTGATTTTATTATTGTTTTGAATTAGAGTCAGGGACATGAGTTGCCACACCCGAGTGTAGATTATATAGTCATGAATATGGTCATGACGATTTGAAATGCCTATTTGAGGCAATACTCAATTATTCTCTAAGGTATTTGGAATTTTTATTTAAAAAGGAGGTATTTTAGCTTTACGGGATATGTATATAAGCCACTTTCGGTATTTTATGAATTTATCTTGGGACAAGTCATGATGGTGTGCACTTGTTGTTTTTGGACACATCACAATCGCGTCACATTAAATGCACCCGCGATTGCTACGTGTGATTTTATTATTATTCGGAGTTGTGGTCGGGGACATGAGTTGCCACACCATAGTGTAGATTACATAATCACGACAATGGTCATGATAATTTGGTTGTGGAACGGTGAGTTATATTTCCAAAAAAGACATCTGGTACACAGTAACTATTTGCATTGGCGAACAAATGGAATTGTTAGAGCAGCTCAATAGTTACTAGGCTAACACTGTTGCTACTAG